>QMIH01001928.1:77140-97611 GCA_003987875.1 Clarias batrachus
TCTCTCTCTCAGACTAAAGGGGGAACTTGCTTATAATTATAAAGGACCCAGGACCAAAGATGACATCATAGAGTTTGCCAACAGAGTTGCTGGGTGAGAAGTGCTCCTTACTCAAGAGAGTGCTTTTTTATTTTTCCGATCAAGCAATATTTTGGCTTTAGAATGGTAAGTTTTTGTGACAATGGTATTTATGCTTGATTCCCACCAAGCTTAGGTCAGATCAGCTCTTGTATTTAAGACAGCCCTGTGGCTCTCTTGTTTTTATATCTAAGCTATTTCTACAAAGTTCTCAATGGGATTACGGACTGGACTTTCCTGTCCATGGACCAAAAAAATTTATGTTTTGTTCCCCGAGCCACTTCTTATCTCATTTGCATTTGACAAGGTGTTCATCAAACGGTTTTTGTATGGTTGGCAGAGGTTGCTCCCAAAGTATTTTGTACCATTGTTTATTCATGGCTATGTTCTTAGACAAAATTGCCACTCCCTTGGCTGAATGGTCTCAGGATGCTTTAGTTTTGGTATGACACAGGACTAATGGTAGTGTTGACCGTTTCTTCTCTGGGCAATTTTTTTTTTTTTGAGTGCCCCAAAAAATAGCAAAAGGGGATTCAGCAAAGAAAATGACTACCCCAGCATCTGCTGTAGAATATAATTCTATCTCTGATTGTTTTTCTTGGAGAAAGGTGGCTTCTTTGCTGCTCTTCTTGGAATGGTTAAAGGCGAGAACTAACATCAGTCTCCTATTCATCCAAGTTCTTCTTCTCCCAACCATCCAAGAACAGTTTGTTGATTGTCTGTTCTGTTCCAGCATGCCCTAAGGCAAAAATGATTACTAAGTGGGTCAATCCTTAAGAGGTGGCTGGACAAACAAAAACCTACATATACAGTGGAACCTCGGATTGCGAGTAACTCGGTTTACGAGTGATGCGCAAGACGAGCAAAGATTTTTAATAAATTTTGACTTATAAAAACGAGCATGTATTGGTTTACGAGTGCTGAGTTTTTTGACACCGACACACACACCGACCCACACACACACTCTCGCCTTTACACAAGTTTTTTGTGAAACTTAAAAAGCGAGGTGGGGGGAGGGAGGAGGAGTTTTACTGTGTAAGACGAGGCGAGGGAAGGGGCTAATTCCACACACACACATACACACAAATACACGGTGTCTGCGGAAACACTTTTTTAAAGGTAAAGTGCAGGTTAATTTGTTTTCTTTTTACTTTATTTATTGTATAAATTTTCTATATTTATTTTTTGGGGCTGTGGAACGAATTGAGTTGTTATTACCATTATTTCTTATGGGAAGATTTGATTTGGTTTACGAGTGTTTTGGAATACGAGCCCGCTTCCGGAACGAATTATCTTCGTAATCCAAGTTTCCACTGTATTGGCAAAGAATGGGCCGTTGTCAGTTAGCGCCAGAAGTTGATTAACAGCATGCCAGGATGAGTTTTAGAGKTTTTGAAGTAGGCTCAACACTGCAGATATTGACAGTTTGCAATTGCTTAATGTATGTAAGTTACAAGTTCTTGTAGTTATACTTTAGTATCCCATAGTGACAACTGACAAAGATTTAAAACACTGAAACAGCATACTTTGTGACAATTAATATTTGTCATCCTCAAAAATTTTTCGCCACGGCTATATAATTAGATGGTTTAAGGCTGCAATGATTAAAAACATGCACAAGTTAGCACTCTCTGGAGAAAGTATGTGGACATCTGTTACTCTTATATTACGTAAAAGAAAAATCTTGTTTGTTGTGTACCAAGGCCCTCTGTCCGGTCACTTCCAAGCAGACAGATGTTTGAACACGTCTTGAAGAGGCACAATGTGCTATTCGTGTACATAGGGGGAGAGTCACCACTCAAGGTAAGCCTTGGAATATTTGCGCACACACACACAMACATACCAATGGTCAAAAAAGTATAAGAGATAACACTAAGTATCAGAATGATCATCGAGATAAAGGCTGCAAACTAAACAGTATATAGTACTGACTAAATATTATCTCATTGTTCTTTATTATTAATTGTTTTGTTAGTTCAATCTGTCTAAGGTGTGGGTGGGATGACAACAGATGTTTATGATGCAATATACCGTGCCTTCTTTAGCATGGATAATGTTAAGGCCTATCCTGTTCTGCAAAATGACTATTTCAGGCATTAACAAGTAACTGCTTACCGTTTAGTCATGGTGGTAGCATTGGCAATGGTAGTTAGTTAAGCGTTAGCTTAAAATTAATATTCTTGAGCTAGCTTAACTGTTTAGCTGTGTTGTACCCAGAAATGAGTGATATCCACATTCAATGCCAAGTAAAGGTTGGTCAATAATAAAATTGGACATCAGAAGTGGATATGTCCTATCTAAACCTATGGTGCAATTTTGAGATAAGGAATCTGTTACAGCAACACAAACACCATCACCCTTTACTGTATTTGTGCCAAAAATCCTAACATGAGACCAAGAACAAGGTGGATTTTTACATTTGCATGTAACATTGTCAGTAGCATGTAATGTACCTGTATGTATGTAATGCATGTAAATTTACATTTGCAAAACATAACACAATGATCAAGTTAAAATAATAAAGAAAATGTTAAGCCAGGGCAGCGTTATGATGTTTCTGATCCTGATAATTGCATGAATCAGGATCAATTACTATACTCTCATTAAATCTATTTGTACCGTCTGAGGAGGGTTCAAGTAATAGCTCAAAATACTTAACATGACCTCGCATTGGGTATGCAAAAAGAACTGCCATACTCCTCAAAAGTGTGGACACGCCTTCTCCTTCAGTGATTTTTCTTTATTATTTTTTTCAACATTGGATGTCTTCAGTGTTAATGTTCAAACTATGACAGAAGACATATGGTAGTAAACAGAAAAGTGTTAAATAACCCAGAATGTTTTATTTTAGTTTGTACCAAGTAGCTACATTTAGCTTTGACGACAGCTTGGCACACTCATGGTATTTTCCCAACCGGACTGGATTTCAATTCACAGGTGTGCCGTTGAAGAGTTAAGTTGTGGCATTTCTTGCTTTCTTAATGTGCTTTAGATCTGTTTTTTTTGCAGAGAAATGGACTGGGACAATAGCTACAATTAGTGCTACTTCAGCCATGACAGTAGTGAAAGTTTTGAAAATTACATATTACATAAATATTAATTTTCACAAAGTCTGCCGCTTCAGTGTTTTTAGTTCTTTTTGTCAGATGTTACTATGGTATACTATGGTAAGTGTCAAAGGCTTTTATTGACCGTTATGTTAAGTTTATGAAAACAGTTGATACAGTGCCCTCCATATTATTATTGGCACCCCTGTTTAAAATGTGTTCTTTAGCTTCTAAAAAATTGTTTTGTTCTAAATAACATAGGCCCACAATGGAAAAAAGAGGAAATTCCAACCTTTAATTCAAGTGCATTTATTCAGTAGAAAATGAAATCCCACATTAAGAAATAATTCTTTTATATTAAATTATATTAGCACTCCTGATGTTTAATACTTTGTACAACAGTGACCTGACTCCTCTCCTCTGCACTCTCCTCTTCAGCTCACTCCACAGGTTTWCAATGGGGTTGAGGTCTGGGGACTGAGATGGCCATGGGAGGGAGGAGCTTGATTCTGTGTGTGGTGAACCATTTCTGTGTAGATTTGGCCACATGTTTTGGGTCATTATCTTGCTGAAAGACCCAGTGACGACTCATCTTCAGCTTTCGGGCAGAGGCCACCAGACTTTGCTTTATTGCTTTATTTCAAAGCATTCATGATGCCATGCACCCTAACAAGGTTCCCAGGGAAGAGAAACAGCATCACCGATCCTCCCCCATACTTCACAGTGGGCATGAGGTGCTTTTCTGCATACTCATCTTTTGTGTTACGCCATACCAACTTAGAGTGTTTGTTGTCAAAAAAGCTCTATCTTGGTCTCATCTGACCAAAGAACACGGTCCCAGTTGAAACCTCAGTACCGCTTAGCAAACTCCAAAGGATTGCGTTTATGATTGTGACTAAGAAAAGATTTTTTCCTTGCATGACTCCCAAAGAGCTTGTTGGCATGTAGATAGCGTCTGATGGTTGTTTTGGAGACTTTGTGACCCCAAGATGCTATMATTTGWTGCAGTYMTTTAACAGTGAGCTTTGGATAATTTTTTATTTCTCTTACCATCCTCCTCACTGTGCGTGGAGGCAAAATGAACTTGCACCCTCGCCCAAGCTTGTTTACTACTATTCCAGTTTTTTTTTTTTTGCAGGCAGGTGGCTTTTTTTTGTATCTATTGCCTGACTTGTGAAGGTCGACACACATCTGCCTTACGTAAATCGTGTGTTCCTTTGTCTTTCCCATGTTGAAGACTGCATAAGAGAAATGGCCTCTGTCACGTCATATTCATCAGGAAGTGATGAATTACTAATTAAATCTTCCTAGATACTCTGATAAATTTTGTAAACTATTGTAGAAATTACTTCAGTTACGTTTATTTTCTAGGAATTGCTATGGGTGCCAATAATTGTGGAAAAGGTTATTTTATGAAAATTATTTGTGAGTCAGGGATTTTTATTTCCCCTTAAAATTCACTTCATATTCATGGTATATTTTTCTACAATTTTCAGTGTGACCGTATGATTCTGCAATAAAAACTGAATTTATTTTAAAGCGTTTAACACATCTTAACCAGGGGTGCCAATAATTATGGAGGGCACAATTTCTAGTGTTGACCTTTCTTTTTCATGACCTCTACAAAGCTAGCATGCTTTCAGTCAACTTCTGAGCCACATCTTGACTGATGTCTGGCTATTCTTATGTAATCAATGTTTGGGGTTTTGTCCCCCTGCTTATTGAGGATTGACACACATTCTCAATGGAATTAAAGTCTGTGGAGTTTCCTGGCCATGGACCCAAAATTTCCAGGTTTTGTTCCCCTAGCCACTTGTTTTTTTCTTTTGTCTTATGGCAAGGTGTTCCATCATGATAGAAAAGGCCTTGTTTGTCACCATTGTTCTTGGATGTTTGGGAGAAGTCATTCTTGGAGGATGTTTTTTAACCATTGTTTATTCATGGCTGTGTTCTAAGGCAATTGTGAATTAGCCCACTTATTTGGATATTTAGGAGTCTCTGACTCCTCACCTGAGAGTCTGCCATCTCTCCCATATTTCACCGAGGTGTCAAACAGCCACATTGAAGAAACTCTGCGAGGAATGAGACCATCATCTTGCATGTTGGATCCCATTCCAACAGTTTTGCTCAAGTCATTCATTTCCATTATCAGTCCATTAATAACTCTCATTACAAACTGGCTACATTCCACCCTCTCTGAAAACTGATGTCATCCGTCCGACTTTGAAGAAGCCCTCATTAGACCCTGATGTGTTTGGAAACTACAGGCCTATCTCAAATCTCACGTTCCTATCAAAGGTCCTAGAGAAGACAGTTGCCTTTCAACTTTCGAACCACCTCAAGTGCAACAATTTATTTGAGAAATTTCAGTCAGGCTTTCGATTAGCCCACAGCACGGAGACAGCACTGATCAGCTGATGACAGGATCGCATTCACTTCTTATCCTTCTGGATTTGACAGCAGCCTTCGACACAGTGGATCATACCATTCTCCTGGATCGTCTCCAGTAAACTATTGGGTTGTCGCAAACTACATTGCAGTGGTTCCAGTCCTACCTGTCGGACAGGTCTGAATGTGTCATGCTGGGAGGATGTAAGTCCAGGCTGCTTAATGTCACATGTGGTGTTCCACAGGGGTCGGTTCTCGGCCCCATCCTTTTTACCATCTATATGTTACCTCTTGGGTGGATCATCAGCAGACATGGGCTGTCGTTTCACTGCTATGCCGACGACACGCAGCTTTATATTAAAACTGCTCCAAGCCCCTCTGAAGCCCTTTTGCACCTTACTGCATGTCTTGAGGAGATAAAGGCATGGATGAGCAACAACTTTCTACAACTGAACAGCAGTAAAACTGAGGCACTCCTTGTTGGTACATCTAATCRGATCCTTTCCTCTCCCATATCTCAATTTACTTTTGATGGTCAGGTTATAACTCTGTCCTCCACAGTCACTAACCTGGGGCTTCGGTTTGACCCACAGATGACTTTCAGCGAACATATAAAACATCTGTGTAAAACCTCAGTATACCATCTACGAAATATCTCCAAACTCCGCCCCCCTCCTAACACTTCCAGATGCAGAGAAACTTGTTCATGCCTTCATATCATCCAGGTTGGACTACTGTAATGGACTCTTTGTTGGGATCTCTGTAAAGGACATTCCAAAACTACAAAACATCCAAAGTAGTGCCGCTAGAATTCAAAAACTAGGAAATTTGAACACATCACTGCACTGGCTTCCTGTTTCATCCCGGATTGAATACAAAATCCTGCTGCTAACCCATAAATGTGTTACTGGTCAGGCATCATCATATCTGCAAGAGCTGATCACTGTACAACATTCTAACCGCACCCTTAGGTCATCAGGAAGCATGCTCCTCAAAGCACTATTTACCAGGCTCCGTACCATAGGGGATCGAGCCTTTTGCTCAGTTGCACCACAATTCTGGAATCGTCTTCCTGTTCATCTGAGAGCCATACAGAGCCTGGACTCTCTTAAAGTCAACCTGAAGACATTTTTATTTAAGAAAGTTTATAATTGTTGATTTGGTTTCAAACTGATTGTTTTATACCTCTTGTATTTTTAATTTTTATTATTATTTTAGCCTTGATGTGGTCTTATTTTATTGCTTTAAACCTTTTCTATCTTTATTTTTCTTTAATGTTAGCACTTTGAGATTTAATGAATGAAAAGTGTGTTACAAATAAAATGTATTATTATTAATAATAATAATAATAATAATAATAAGCAACCCCACACATTAATGGTCTCAGGATGCTTTACTGTTGGCATGACCCAACACCCTGAGTCCACCATGTTGCGTTGAGGAACTGAATCAATGTTCCTGTTTCCCTGTGGGCCCACTGATCTTAAGAATTTCTGGCTTTGCGTCAATCGTGATGAGTCTTTACCTAGGTCTTGTTGAGCATGGAATGTTCGACCTGTTTGGAGAAAAAGTAGGTTAGAGAAGACAACAGAAATAAAATAATTAAGGGGTAGAGTGTCATGAAGACAAAACACGGTTCAGTGAGCAGGTTTTGGAAGAATCAACTGCCGAAGATACAGAGATGGTGGTCCAGAAGGTAGCGAAGAAGGTAGTGAGGAGGAGGGGGGGAAAGAGGTTTTGCGTGCTTCCAGATATGCCAACAGATTGTCCATAGCCAATCGCTTTGCTTCGACGTGTGGCGCTGGTCAGTAGAATTGTAACCACACTGCGGTTATCTGCATCAGCTGCTCCAGTATCACGAGGATAACTTCTTCAGCACAGGGTATTTTTGGAGCACACTCTATTTGGGATGTGTCTGATGTCTGAGGGTGGTTTCACTCTACTATGAAGGCCTCGACTGATGTTGATAGCTGTTTTCTCTGCAGACTTGGCTACAGTTGCTCGATAGTTCAGGACCGGAATTACCTCCAAGTCTACCTGAGCCTCCAATACCTACCCGGACTCCATATTAACATGAATTATATACTGAACTGCCTGCCACCTAACACACAGTATGAATGCAGATCAATTCCTGCTTTCTGTTCACCCAGATGAGGATGGGTTCCCTGTCGAGTCCGGTTCCTCTCAAGGTTTCTTCCTACTGCCATCTCAGGGAGTTTTTCCTTGCCACTCAGCTTGCTCATCAGGGACTATCTGACCATTTTGATTTATACACATTCACATTTCATACAAACTTAATTATTTTGATTGTTTAAAGCTGCTTTGCGACAATGACAATTGTTTAAAGCGGTATACAAAGAAAAATTTATTGAATTGAATTTGTAATTGTTTTGTAACTACTTAAGCTAAATTAATTTTAAAGGCGGGGAAAAAAAAAACTAAAGGTGCCAAAAAAGGTGAATAAGTTATAAGTAAAATGACAAATATTGATAAGGAGATTTAATTCATCATATGTGGCTGCTGTAATTGCTTAGTGAGAATACCATTTAAAAAAAAAAAAAAAATCCTATACCTGTTGCTAAAACATTCACTTGTGTGTGTTTTATATGGACTTTTTTTTATTATTACAGGAGAAGTACTTGGATGTGGCTTCTGAACTTATTGTTTACACCTACTTTTTTTCGGCCTCTGAGGACTTCATACCCGAGGTGAGATTTGACACGGAATGAGCACCTCACAAGCCCATTGTTCATTAGAATGAGCACCTCACAAGCCCATTGTTCATTAGAATGAGCACCTCACAAGCCCATACTTGGGGTACGCTATAAAAACTTGAATAACAAGGAATACTGTAAATGTTATTACTATAGTTCTATGGTTTCTGAGTTGTGAGTCGAGTGTTATCTTTAAAATATTACTTCAAATGAATGAGTAGAATATTGTTGATGCATTAAATTGTAATTATTTCAGCCTTTTTATGCAACACACATTTCCCCTCTATTACATTTGTACATTCATAATCTTTGAAAACAAATCCTCTCTTTTTTTCAATAACATTGTTAGTATATCTTATGAGATACCAGCATATCAAGCTGTATTCCCTATATCATTACATTCTTAGTGGTATATCTTTATAAATTGCAGTTTAATACAGTTCAGTGGAACCTTTAATTGCAAATCTGTGCACGTGAAACTTGGTACACATTTAGAGCTCATTGAGCAGAAAATCTTTCTCACTGACAGGAAGTCTTTGGGTCATTCCCAAAACTCACCCGAAGCAGTGAAGCTTTTACAACAAACTGTGTTGATGCTTCAAAGCTTTTTGACACAGTGCTCTACTTCGCCATCTGGTGGTCAAAAAAATCCCTACACCAGCTGTGCCATGCAGATGTTTTGTTCATTGTAAGGTTTTGTTTGTGTATTTAAGACAGCATTCACAAGGACGGTGTTTACAAGCAGCAAACAAGTTTGTAGTTGAGGAAGGATTTTTTTTTTTTTTTTTGAGGGCCCGCAAGGAGTTTTAATTTACGTTTATACACCACGTCAAAAACATATAGGCATACATATAGACATGACAATTATGGATATAATTATGACATTGGAATAAATGGACAACCGGTATGGGACGGCGCAATAGACCCGCTCTGTGTTTGAGCCCTGCGTGACGTGTCGGTGTGGTAACGAAGCTTCAATGTGACAATGCCTTAAACTTATGCCAAAAAGTGGCTAATAACTTTCTGGGTGATATTATATTGATTGACATTATATTGAGTGATGCGTTCAGTGACATCACATTGAGTAACATCATTTTGTGATGTTTTTTTTCCCAGTGTCTGTGGCCTATTCTATACAAATGTTAACACACACACACAAGATGCCCTCTTTCATGGGCATCTTTCTCTCATGCGATGTAACGTGTGCATCTCTCTGTCTCACATGCGCGCACATCACAAATGTTAACACTCTCACACACATACACAGACATACACACACTGGACTTTTGGAGGTTTTAACTAGGGATGCACCGATATCGATACCGGTATCTGGTTATCGGCCTCGATACCACATTTTCTAAAGTACATGTTAAAAGTCCCCCGATACCAGGGAGCGATTACACGGTCTGAGAAATGTCTATGTTTGAGCGGCGTGTAAGGGGTTARTCACAAGCGCYGAGTGCCCGCCCCCAGACCCCGGATGCAGCTCAGAGCGGGGAGAAGGCGAGGCGAAACTGTAAAACTGTAATTCCACACTGTCCGTGTGGAATTATTTCAAAGTGAATGAAGACGACAAAACAAAGGCGGACTGCAAATTGTGCTCAGCGAAATTGTCCAGAGGCTCAAAAGGTAGCGCATTTAACACAAGTAATTTAATCAAGCACCTTGCTATCTTTGTCAGAACAAGAAAGATAGCAAAGATGTGTATTAATGCCCCTTGTGTTGTCCAAAGCGGCAGAGTTTACAACAAACTGAAAAAAATACATGAGTTGCACCGTCACTTTAATTTTTTAAAATAATTATTTATTCTGTAATATGTTGCATACAACATTCTTTTCATTTTAAATAAATGTTCTTAATTCCAAAATAGTGCCTTGTTTTTTTTTTTTTTTTTTTAAATTAAATTATATGACCAAAGGTGTTCCCTGTAAATTTAAATCATGTTTTTATTAAGTACTTGGTATCGGTATTGGCGAGTACTGAAATGCAAGTACTCGTACTCGTTTTCCAAAAAAGTGGTATCGGTGAATCCCTAGTCTTAACATAAAATTCCTCCTATTCTACACAGGCACAAACAAATCACAAATGTTAACACACACTCCCATCTCTCACTCTCCCACACACACACACACACACACACACACACACACACACACACACACACACACACACAGAGAGTTGACATGACAAATACATTGCACAAAAAAAATAAAGGGAACACTTAAACAACACAATATAACTCCAAGACAATCACACTTCTGTGAAATCAGAATGCCCACTTAGGAAGCAACACTGGTTGACAATCAATTTCACATGCTGTTGTGCAACAGGTGTAGACAACAGGTGGAAATTATAGGCAATTAGCAAGACACCCCCAATAAAGGAGTGGTTCTGCAGGTGGTGACCACAGATCACTTCTCACTTCCTATGGTGTCTGGCTGATGTTTTGGTCACTTTTGAATGCTGGCAGTGCTTTCACGCTAGTGGTAGCATGAGACGAAGTCTACACCCCACACAATTGGCTCAGGTAGTGCAGCTCATCCAGAATGGCACATCCATGCAAGCTGTGGCAAGAAGGTTTGCTGTGTCTGTCAGCATCATGTCCAGAGCATGGAGGCGCTACCAGGAGACAGGCCAGTACATCAGGAGACATGGAGGAGGCCATAGGAGGGCAACAACCCAGCAGCAGGACGGCTACCTCTGCCTTTGGCAAGGAGGAGCACTGCCAGATCCCTGCAAAATTACCTCCAGCAGGCCACAAATGCATGTGCATGTGTCTGCTCAAATAGAAAGAAACCGACTCCATGAGGGTGGTATGACAGCCCCACGTCCACAGGTGGGGGTTGTGCTTACTGCCCAACACTGTGCAGGATGTTTTGGCATTTGCCAGAGAGCACCAAGATTGGCAAATTCGCCACTGGCGCCCTGAGGCTCTTCACATATGAAAGCACCTTTAGTCCAGGACACCATTCGCCGCCTCATCAGAAGCATGCCCAGGCATGGGAGGGAGGTCATACAGGCATGTGGAGTAAACACACTGAGCCTCATTTTGACTTGATGTAAGGACATTACATCACAGTTGGATCAGCCTGTAGTGTGTTTTTCCACTTCACTTTTGAGTGTGACTCCAGACCTCCCTGGGTTAATAAATTTGATTTCCGTTGATCATTTTTTGTGTGATMTTGTCAGCACATTCAACTATGAAAACAACAAGGTATTTAATGAGAATATTTCATTCATTCAGATCTAGGGTGTGCTATTTTACTGTCCCCTTTATTTTTTTGAGCAGTGTGTTTAGGGCCAAAGTTGACATCAGCCCTATTATTTTTTTTTTGTAGAGCTTAACACGCTCAAAAGACACAGGTTGTGTGGTACAGGGTGCTTGGGCCCGCTCATAGCTGCTTGCAACTATATTTTCTTGTATTTTTTTATTTTTTTACATTTTGTATTAATTATTTTTACATGAATATTTTGGGCTGTGGAATGAATCATCAGAGTTTCCAGTATTTCTTATGGGGAAATTTACTTTGATATACAAGTATTTTGATATACAAGCATGCCTCCATAATGAATTATCAAAGCTTTAACTGTACATTATTTGTGCCTGTGTGTGACTTTGGAATTTTGAGAAAAAGTTTAAAGTAGGACTTAATGAATGTTTTTTTTTGATAAACATTTTTGTTGTTTTGTTATCTAACCAAATTCTTATTTTTCCCAGCAGTATGTGACATTATCAGAACTGCCTTCTGTGGTTGTGTTCAAGGATGGGACTTATTTCACTTACGATGGTGAGTGCCCCCTTACCAAAAAAAAAGCATTTGAAAACATTTGGATGACATTAAAATATGTAGAAGTCTAAACATAACAATATATTGTCTGATATTCATATGTTAAACAACATATTCAAACATGACTGAGTGTTGCTTTATGTTGTCCAGGTATGTCCGGTTAAATTGATTGTTTAGACAATTAATAGCTCTGAATGTGCACTGGTGAAACCCAGGGCTCAGGCAAATGTAAAGGCCTTTTAAAAGACCTCCTTGCTTTTAAAAAAAAAAATCCTGCATCCTTCTTTGATCCATAGATTCTTTGTCAAAAGCCTGTCTCGATCTCATGGTTTGTACATTTTCTCAAATTTGTTCACTTTTTCTATTTACTTTCGGTGAATCTGTGATGCTGACATTCCAAGGGAATAATGGTGGCTGATGGGCCATTATTCATGAAATGGGGTTATTCTTGTTCCTGAATCACGGTGGGAGTTTGAAACTGTGCCTGATTCTCTCCATAGCATGTTCACAACTATCAACCAATTTCTTGCTTGGCTTGTTCTACTTGACTGTGCTTGGGCATAGCCAGATGTTAAGCTTAACATAATTCTCTTAAAATAGAAAAGTCTTTACAAACACGAGAAATAAAATGGGGTGTGCAGTTGCTTACAATGTCTTCAGGTAAGCCAAAATACCTAAACTGAGAGACTTGACAGAAGAATTGATTGCAAAGTGATCCGATTACTATGTTGTCATATGACAAAGCGTGATCAGCAATAAAGTTCAGTGAAAGGTGTGACCATGGTCTTTGTGGTACTGGCAGCACAAAAATGTGCGCACTGCCACGGCAGCTCATGAGATCCCTTTACTCGAGAYGCGTGTTCTCAATGGCCACATCTGTACATTGCTGGTGAAGAGTGAGCTGATGTAATCAGTCTGCCACATTAGAGGTACTTGTGTTATCTTCCTCGTCATCTCTGGGTGGGGGCATGCAGGTGTAATAGGGCCTTTTAGTATTTAGTATATGCATGTCAGTATGACAAAATGAAGATTAACTCATGAAAAAAGCAGGCCTGGTGAGCATTTATCCTTGCTTGTTTGGGTGTGCTTCAGATTTTTGTGGTCTGTATATATGATGAACGGCTGCCCGGCTCCATCTATTCAGTCAGTAGTTAACAAGATAATAGCAACAGATCCTTAAGTTTTAGTTGTGAGCTGGGGCCTCCATTAAGCTTATTTGTTTGTCTAGCAGATCTGAGGAATTTATTTATATATATATTTATATATGTGTATATACACACACATACATGTTTAAATATATATGTCTGCATGTGTGTGTATGTGGTGTGAAAATTTCAAACAGTGAGTGTAATCAATAAATKAAACCCAGCAGACTCGTAGCACAGCATGGCTTTTTAATGTAATCTTTGCAGAGAGACGTCTGTCATACACACATACGGCGGGCATATGAGAGAGGTGCTCTTCTTTTCTTACTTTCCAATTTTATACCCCGTTGTTTACCTATTCTTCTCCGCAGAGCATCGATACCAGCAGTGCGTGGTCACAAACACAGAGATGTTCCTCACACACACATTCTTCTTGCCAAGTTTTGGCACTACATTCTTTCTCTGGATACATTCAGTTCATCTTTCTTTATCAACTAGAGTTCATCCTTTGCATTTGCTTCAGGATCCAGTGCTGTATAGTAGTCGGTATCTAGTGGGTTTGATGGCCATCTAGGTGTTGGTTCCTCTTTGTTGAAGGATGGTACCCACTGATCTTCAGTTTCCATCTTCATTGCCACTATTGCTACAGCACTTGGGTGTCCCCAAATGCACAGTAGTATCTTTTGGTTTAATGCAGAGCCCTGAGCTCTTCGAAACTAGTTATGTCCTCAAGGCTATTCATGTGGGGTGCCTGTGGGGGTGGCATCAACCTAAGCTACCTGTACAGTGAGCTGTTGCTATACAAGTAGATTATTGGTGCTTAAAATGCACACCCAATCTGCAATCGTCCGACCTCATGAGACTTCTGAAACTGTCAGTTGACATGGAGCTTGGTTCTGGCTTCTGTTTACAGTGGCTTGTGTGGATCCACGTCGTCCAACTTTCATTGCAAAGGGGATTCCCCATCTAGGAATGATTTCAGTTAAAAGTGCCTTGGGTACTGCACTCGCATCTTGTTTTGAGGTTGGGAAAGCCTCAATCTACTTTGAGAACATGTCCACAATCACTAGGCAGTACTTTTTCAATTCGATAAAAAAATAAAAGCATCTGCAAGTGTTGAAATGGACATTTCAGGGGGTGGAAGAGCACTCTGAGCATTCCATTTGACACATGGTCTAGCCTGTGTGTCAACTTAGCATAGAAAGGAAATGGGCAATTTGGCTTATGATTTGGGCCATACACAGAGTACCCCTTCTATAAAAACACATCCTGCTTTTCTCCAGACTGTTTTTCTCTTCTGACGTGGCCATGCTTTGCAGCTCTTGAAGGTTAGCTGAGGGGATGAGAGTATCGGACACAGATGTATTGTGTCAGCCGAAACAAAATAAGTGCACCAAAAACCAACAAAAAACTAATAATAATAATGTTTACAAAATATATACAACCGAATGATTGTGTAAATGTGTGGAATGATTGTCCAGAGCCCTAATTATTTATGAACAGAGTGTGGTGGGAGAGCTGTATCAGCCTCACCGGAAGTGATGGTAATAATCCGGCAGCACGATTTTGGAGCTAGAGTGAAGTGGTGAAGCAGACCGGGGGTGATGATTTAACTGCACAGGATATCCGCTGACGACAGTCTCCACAGAAATCTTCAACTCCTCGACAATTGTCATGACAACAGCGCGCTGCATCTCCTAACTCTCTCTCCCCGAGCTTCTCCTTTTAACAAGATCCCCCCTGACCGTGACGTCATCGGGATGACCTCGCGATGTGGCTCCGCAGTCTCGCGAGACTTCATCCCGGAACCAAAACACAGTCTTTGGGACAGACAAACCATTCGAGTGCGTTTTTACAAACGCTTAGCATTTTTCCCCCCTTTTTTTTTTTTTTTGCTAATCTGCTTATACAAAGCCTATATAAAAAAAACCCTTTATGTGGCTGCGCTACATTATGGTTACAAGAAAGAGGAAGTTTGGCGGTTGTGTCAGCCCTCGCATTTCCCTGTGAAATAATAGCAGTTTTATTACTATGAGGGCAAATATCAGGGTGTGGCATGTGTTGGGTTTGCCAGAGTATGTTAAAAAAACAATAAAATCTGATGTTGAAAAATCACACCTCACATGCATCCACTACCAGCGTATATGATAGCAGTTTTACCTTTTACAAGCCTCTATGAGTGCAGTAAGCTCAGCAGCTGAGCTGAGAGATGTGTAGGAATCAACTCGACTTTTATAATGTCATGGTGTGTAACTACAGCAAACCCTATACTATTTTGACTTGTATCTGGGTCCTGTGATGCCGATGCGTCGTCAAACTGCTCCAGAACTGGATTCTGCAATTGTGTATATCTGGCCTTGGGCTGTAAATTTCATTAACATCTACACAGTTGTGTGGTTCACTGTCAGCCTCTGTGGGGAGAAGAGAGGCAGGGTAAGCACAGTTACACAGTGATGTTAGGCATTTCTAACAGTGTAGTGTTACAGCACAACCATCTGTGGTCATGTGTGCTGTCTTGCTCAAGCAAAAGTTGTGGAACTAGGAATGTTAGGTCGTTGTAATCCATTATATATCTTCAGGCTACACCTGCCTTCTCAGTTCCTGGTACTGCACATATGGGCTTGCTGCTACAGTAGGAGCTCTGTGAAACAGCCGCCTGGAACATGGCGGGTCCCATAGCAAACCRTGACATGTCCGGAATGTGGATCCCCCGCGATGACGCAGTTAACGATGCCCCGCCTCATAAACGCCCCCATGCGCTTTCCCATAAGACGGTTGCAATGCTGTATAATCTCGCCAGGTGGAGCATTGACTGTTTCAGTTTACTGCAGTGTCCAGGCAGTTTATACAGCATGTCTATATACTGTACAGGCGTCRTCAACATGGTTTCATAAACAGATGATATGGTAAAAAAAAAAAAAAATCTAATAAAACGATTAATAAAACAGAATTTTTAAAATCACTCAATACACAACCCATGATGCTTATGCTATTTAAAAATAATTAATTTCTTAATCAATAAACTTGGTTATTGCAATATTTTCCAAGACATCCTTAATAATCCTTAAAGACACGGYAACATCTGTAATTTATTTATACCGATAGCTGTAGATACAGAATATAAATGCAGGCTATGTATTTTACATTACGGTGTATTTTATCTAGTTCTGTTTAATACACTGATGGATAATATTTTGCTGCAAAGTAAAGCTCAAAATGTAACTTCTGCTTGGGTTTGTTTCCGTTATATTTTTGATGTTTTTTTCGCTGATGGTCAAACATTGGCATAACAAATTGATTAATGGCGCATAATATCTTGAACAAATATCTGCCCATACGGATGTTACATGGCGCGGTATCGAGAGCCGCACCACGAGATGTTTTTAGTGATAAGAACTTTTACACAGGGCATGAGAGGTTGTTTAACGAAATAAGWGTCTGTGAGAGTGCTTATGATRCGCACGTGAAGACCTTTCCATTTCGAGGTGGCGTGGGATTATTAATTAGGAAACTTGAGCTCCGATGTCTACRGAGAACGGACGGGGCTCTGGAATCAAAAATAAAATTTTTGATCTTCTCTGGGCTTATGCCCTTACCGAGGACATATGAGAGAGAGTTATGTATTTTTTGTGTGCTTTGGTAGCAGCCTGCGGATCTGCCCATTCTGAACAGTTTATGCGCAGATCTGCATCTCGTGTGACCCGCATCGTTACAACAAATTAGTATTTCTTTTGTCATTTATCCCTGCATAACGTTCCCCCAGCATTAATCACTTATCACAACTGTGCGTAGATGCTGCAGCAGAGACAGATTAAATCCCCATAAACATTCACACTTGAGAACAACACTAAAACAACTAAAAGGTTCCAGAGGTTTAGCGCCTGTTATCGCAGGACCGAGATGACCTACAGTATACTACTGTGTTTTTCACTGCTTATATTTTTTGCCCTAGTTTCATTTGGTTTTACGCAATTTTATGTGCCGTGTGTGCGTGCGTGTGTGTGAGAGAGAGAGAACTTAGTTGTGTTCATAGGTTTAATCAGTTATATACAAGATGCAGAAAAAAGTTAAAGTGCCACAGGTGTGTGTGTGTGCTCCTGCATTCGTCAGGTTCGCCTGAGCTGGCTTTAACACACACACATTTGCGCGCCGGCAGGTTGAAAGAACCCAACTTAATTAATGGCGCATAATATCTGGAACAAATATCTGCCCATACGGATCAGTATTTTTTTTTGTCATTTATCCCTGCATAACGTCCCCCCAGCATAGATCTGATGGGACATTAATCATTTATCACAACTGTGAATGGATGCAGCAGCAGAGACGGATTAAATCCCCATAAACACTCACACTCAAACAATTCTAAAACAACTAAAAAGTTCCAGAGGTTCAGTGCCTGTTATCGAAGGACATGGATAGTTTACTACTGTATTAGTGTATTAGTTAACTACTGTATTTTTACTGCTTATATTTTTGCCGTAGTTTCATTTGGTTTTACGCATTTTCATGTGCTGTGTGTTTGAGAGAGAGAGCTTATATTGTCTTGGATTACTACTACTACCACTACTATTAATAATAATAATTTTTGTTATGCAAATTAAATCCATGGGTCTTAATCACCATCAATCATCCTTTCAGGTGCTATTTGTGTGTGTGCGAGAGAGAGAGCTCATGCGCGCGTAAGAGAGCTTAAAGTACATTTGTGATTTAGCCAAGGTTGCTAAAGCCTGGCTTATATTACTAATAAAAATTATTTCAATTAAACCTATTTGTCTCAATCACAAATTAAGCCAACGCTGTAAACAGATGACACAACAACATTTTACAATATATATAAATATATCATTTGAAAATGTATATATACAAAAAAGAAATAAATSAAAACAATCACCAATTGTTGCTAAAGCCAGCCAGTGTCAAAATTTGTCAAAACAGTGGCTGTTCAGTGTCAAGTTTATAAGGGCATGTAAAGAGAACTGCAATGCATCAAACACTTATTTCATGGTTTGTTCTATTGTAAATATTGCTTATTAAAGATGCACTGTTTTATGGGACATGGCAGTTTTGTAATGTTCAGCAAAATAAACACTGTCTACAGCGAATTTACTGTAAACGTCTCAGTCACAGGTGTGTGTGTGTGTGTGTGTGTGTGCGCTCCTGCATTGGTCAGGTTTGCTTGAGTTGGCTTTAACACAAACACATTTGCACAGGTCGGGAAAAAAAAAAAAAAACTTAACACTGCATTTAGCTGTAACAGTCAGTCGTGGCGGGGGGGAGTCAGTACATTCTCCATTGAGGTTTCTCACCTTACAGATCTGGCCATTAAGAACGCACGTTTCGAGAAAAGGCATCTGAAGCCTAAAATGTGTGATCTCTCTTATGCCATTGCCAGCAAGCGACAAAGCTCATAAACGTATTCAAATACTGATATGTATTTATTCTTCATTTTCTTCTCTCYTGCAATGATGATAGTTCTTTGACTAGCGCAGTGAAAGAAGCATCATTGCAGGAGAGATGAATACCATTCAGTATTAGTAGTGAAAAACTACCGCTGATTAACTGTCTCTCTGCAGTAGTTAAAACAGCGGATTGATTTCACTTGTGGTATTTCTAACAGGCAATCTACTAAATATTAATAAATAGATAAAATAACCAGCACTTTAACATTTAACCCAGCAGTGTTTAGAATGTAACATAAAAAATATTCAATTCATAAAATAGCATGGGTGAAATCATAGGTTGTGTATAGAGTGATTACAAACAATASAACAAAGCTTATGGTAGATAAATTCTCAGACTTTACATGAAGTATAGACATGATTTTGTTTTAGTCTACTCGCTGACAACGTGACGGCGCGCTCCGAGGTGAACACCCGCAGACCCCCAGTTACTGTAATCCCTCTTTCATTCACAATATGTGTGAAGTTATCAAACCGGTTTTACTGGTGGGGGAATTGTCAGAATTGAGGGGTTTAAAACGAATTAACAAGACCGAGCAGACGTCTCTGCCTAAATCGTATTTCGCCAGCACAATGAACTTGAGCTCAGCACGTCTTCTTTCCTTACTTTAATCGGTAATATTTTGAAATAATAAGTGAAATGTATTTTGCGTATATGCGTAAATATTCCTTTTTATTTATGTACATAATACACATGTTTGATCTGCATTATTGCGAGACGCGATGGGATTTTTATTGATAAATCGCACAGGTTTAACATCCAGAGGGTTTTTTTTTTTTTTTAAGCAGAGACGTCTGCTCTGTCTTGTTAATTCGTATTAAACCCCTCAATTCTGAATACGAAAATGTATAATCTTTAATAAAGTTAGCCTAAAACAATATTGTTTCCAGGCCTGAAGCAAACACGACCTGGACCGTTTGTCCGCACCACGATGAAGCTCAGCACGTCTACTTTCCTTGTTTTAATCTGTAATGTTTAAGTGAAATACATTTTGCGTATATGCTTCAATATTCCTTTTTATTTATGGACAGGTGTAGTACGTTTGATCTGCATTATTGAAAGAGGCGATGACTTTTTGGGCGGGGTATGTCTGTGAAAGTACGAGCCGCTGGTCCACACACGCAGATGAACAGCTTTATTTCAGTCATAAATTCACAATCACATTCCAGCTATGATTTCYAGCCGTGGTCAAATAATGGATGAAATAATTATTCAATGCTGGACACAAACAGCAAAAAAAACATTATTATTTTTATAAAAAGGCCGAAGCACTTCGTGTTCATTTTTGTTAAAATCACGATTCCAATTCAGAGCAGCTAAATTGTTGGCTTGTGTTAACGTGTTATTGAGAACAAAGCACCATCTAGTGGTGGCACCAGGTAAATAAATAAATAGAGCTTGAATGGGCGTGTTTACTGTGAAATCTTGACACACCTTCCTGGCGGGAGAGGGAGGGGGGGACCACAGGGTCCAAAGGGAAGCCGCACGGCATTCACATGGCCGCGGCTATTTGGTGTGGCTCCTACAGTGAACATAAGCATGTTTCAGATGATTATCGATATTTGAGGTGGGTCAAAATATTAACATCAATTATCCCCCGGTAACATAATACAATAACTCGTTTTATTTATTTAATCATGGGTTGTGTTTAGAGTGATTTTTAAAATTTACTTGAAAGTATCTGATAAATTACAAACTGTAATAAATCAGTATTTAAACACAAATATATGATATGKTAGTATAGCCATTGAGAACATTTACACATGAATGCACAAGACTAAAGCAAACGCAATTATTAATTTATTGTGTAAATATAGCTTCATTCAAGTTATATGAAAAACATGCTTACCA
>QMIH01001929.1:12679-26268 GCA_003987875.1 Clarias batrachus
GTGTGTGTGTGTGTGTGTGTGTGTGTGTGTGTGTGCGTGTGTGTGTGTGTGCGTGTGTGTGCGTGTGCGTGCGTGGGAGGGGAGTGAGTTCGCAACAAGCGTCCGGCTCCTAGAGACTTAACAAGATCTAAAACTCATTTTTGGATGCCGTAATGGGCCTTGAATGCTTTTCATACGAAGGGGAGAAAATGAAGGATCAGAGGAAACCGCTTCCAGATGACGGCTTTAATGGAAAGTGTAACGCAACAGTACAACCATTTTTGTAATTCTTTTCCAGCTCATATGCATTTAATAGAAAGGAATTGTGTGCCAGACACAGTAGCCCCCCCAAATACACAAACACGGTTTATTTGAAGTCAGTCAATGTCCTAAAGAAAAACAGATACTTCAGCAGGAAACATCTTGCGTTTCTGCTCCAGTAGCTACATGAGCGATAGGCAGCAGTAGAAACTCCCTGTTGCCAAGGATGAGAAGAAAACCTGTTACCATGACGATCAGAAGCCTGGAAACATGGAACCCCGTACATGAAGGGTCAGAAATGATATCAAGAATGAAACAAGGAAGCAGCACAAGGCTCGGTGGTGCAATCACGATCCTCGCCCTCCACCCGCCACCAGGAGGCATCGCCGGGCTCCGGCGGCCAAAGAGCAGATCCAGGCTTCGGCTCAGGCTGTAATTATCCAGGCAGGAAGTGAGTGGAACCACCGCAGACTGACAACCGTGCCATAGAGAAAGATGCCAATCAGTATAATTAGAACAAACCGCGTGAGGTATAAATTCCTGATTGTGTAACTGGTTCAATTATTATTCTTTTCTTTTTTCTCTCTCTTTTTCTTTTTACTTATTTATTTATTTATTTATTTATTTTACATTACTCTGAAGTGATTTAAGTCTTAAAGTGAAGAAGTGCACGCCCAGTTTCGAGTCAGATGGACGTCACAGGCGGGTAATTGATTCGGAACATGATTCAGATGGGAGATTTTAAACACCACATGTTCACACCTCGACACATTTTTCACACACATGATCCATTCTTCTGTACATTACGCATACACTCACTGGCCACTTTATTAGGAATACCTGCCCAAGTCTTTTTAGCTTTATCCTGTATTCAGGGTCGCAGGGGTATAACTGGGACCTATTCCAGGTGGCTTAGGGCACAAGGTGGGGTACACCCTGGACAGGACACATACATACACTCACACACTCATTCACACATTACAGGCAATTTGGGAACACCAATTAGCCTAGTCTGCAGGTCTTTGGACTGTGGGGGAAAACCGGACTACCTGGAGGAAACCCACCAAGCACGGGGAGAGTGAAACACGGGCAGAACGGGAGAATCAGACTTGGACTCTGGAGGTGCTAACCACAACACCACTGTGCCAACTTTCTAAATGGTTAACACGAATATCTGGCAGCGGTAGCTCAGTGGTCTACTGATCAAAAGGTCCTAGGTTCAAATCCCAAACCAACCCAACCAGGTTGCCACTGTTGGGCCCTTGAGGAAGGCCCTTAACCCTTAACTGCTCAGATGTTTAACGAGATAAAATTTAGGTCTCTCTGGATAAGGGTGTCCACCAAGTGTAAATGTTAATGCATAATTTAAAAAAATATATATATTTGTGAACATGGTTTAAATGCCACCTGACCTGATCATGTCCAAAATCTTATGATCACATGTCAAAAGTAGGTGTTTTTTTTTCCCTATATGGCTTCATTTTAGCCAACTTTCATTTTTATTCCTTTAATGATTATTTCACAGCTTTTGGATTAAGGTGTTTGTTTTTTTTTTACTCATTTTACATTTCATCTTCCGAGACGACTACGAGTGAGACGATGTTTGCCGAAGATCTGCCACGAGTTCTCCAAGATGCCTTATCTTATGACGTCATATGATCATATGACTCTTTTCTCCTCATAAATTTGTTCTTTTCCCWTATGGTTTCATTTAATTTCATGTTTTTTATTAAATTAATCTTCACTTCAGAATTTATTCCCTCTTTGTTCTTTTTCCTCATGCTCCTTTTTTTTTTTAAAAACCATCCAGTAAAACGAAAAAACGACCGAATATACAGCACACTGTAAACATTCATCTTTTTGCTTTTCAAGGTGAATGAAGTTTCAACAAGGCTTGTAAACGCGGCATTAGAGAGGCTCTCATAAACATGCTCGGGCTGTCCGTTCCCTGGTTCCGACCTTCAGAAGGGACGGTGCGTGACCTCCACACAAACACTTTAAAGGCAAGAGGAAATTAAATAATCTTAGAAATCCAATAAATCACCATCCACTCTCCGATGGCATGATATGATAAAAAGGAAGGCGACGTTGCGTTTGATGAAAAGGTTGTTTTATTCGTCCTGATGGCACGTAAACACGACAGAATGAAACTAGCAAGAGGTTGTTGCACGGATCGAACCGAAAAGCAGCGACTTGCAAAGAAAACCCCAYCCTGAATGACTTGCATATTCGTCTTGATATCTAACACATGATCGTCAGTGGCATTTCATCGACATGTTGGTTTATTTTGGTTAACCACTGCAGTGCTGAAAGTGGCGCCGGTGGGATTAAGCCCTCGCTTCGACTCTACCTAAGGAGAGCGATGCAGCGGAGCTTTAGTCTTTAAGTCTATACAATTCTCACATCCTCATTTGTAAACCCTGCTCAAACAGATCAAGTAACAAAACAATCTTGTGACTTTCATGCTAACACTGCCCATCCCCCCCCCCCCCCAACACTACCACTCTAGGTCGTAAATCCCAGTTCTAGCGTTCACGGTTTTTTTTTCTACGAAGCTCTGCTAATGCGGGAAATCGTTTAATCCACAGCTCGCCGCCATTTTTTCAAATATGCTAAAAGAAACTGGGGCGGGGCTATGGCGTCGTTATGATGCTTTATACGCTTTTGTTGGCTAAAGTAGAACTTGGTACACAGTCTAAGCAGCAAAGGATTATGGCAGCCACAGTAGCGGCACCGTGTCACATGACGGGAATCGTTTCAGCCAAGCTGTTGTCACTGCACTGCACAAGGGGATCTTGGCAGAGCCATAGCAGTCAACGGTTTCGAAACATGAAAATATTTTCACAAAAAATCATGAAAATGAAACCGGACTGTTATCTCTTCTCATATATTAAACCTGTTAACAGTCTTCCTTTGTGACATCATAATGGCAAACGTCTCACAGGAAAAATGTAAATCGAACGCCATCCAACAAATCGCTTAACACACCACAGTTTGAAAGTATTTTAATATGAACATTTCAGGGACTTTCCTCTTTAACACTTAACACACTTAAAAATCCTGCAGGTCTGCTTCCCTTTAAAGAAGCCATTCATCCTGGAACAAATAAGGAAGCCGAACTACTGTTTGTGTCCTGATACAAATGAGTTTAGTGCGTTTTTCCATTACGCTTGCCGTAACTCTGAACATGTGCTCGAATTGTGAGTGTGCATATGTGCCTAAGTGTGTGTGTGTGTTTAGGATGTGGGGTAGCAGCATGACAGCGCTTCACTATGATTAGGGCCTTGCTTTCAAAGAGAAACCACACACTCCCCCACTTTTTTTTTTTTATCTTCACGGGAGGGTCCCTCCCTCGCACTCCTTCGCTTTTTCCTGCCCTTTTCCCATCCTGAATTCTCTGGCAGGCCT
Source organism: Clarias batrachus (assembly GCA_003987875.1). Taxonomy (NCBI): domain Eukaryota; kingdom Metazoa; phylum Chordata; class Actinopteri; order Siluriformes; family Clariidae; genus Clarias; species Clarias batrachus. The sequence goes on from QMIH01001929.1 coordinate 16,328, forward strand.
CACACAGCAGCACTGAGTCCCACTCTTCTACTCTTCGACTATTCTACTCCCCCAGAAGGGCCAGAACAGCCACAGAGACTCAAGTGGCTTCAATTACAGATGCACACAATTATAGGGAGAGAGAGAGAGAGAGAAATAAGGTACGAGCTGATGGATGTGCCAAACTCAAACCGGGGGTGGATTAGAGATCTAGATGGAGAGAGCTTTAGAGGCTAAACGCTGCAGTGTATCCCGTCCACACCCCTTGTAGTGTTTATATATGACATTGAGGTCAGTGCATGAACTCTGGTGTCACCCAGGCRTCATCTTCACATCTATAGCTGCTGATGCTTCACCTTAAAGATAGGCAATTCCCCAAAACATTTGTTTTATTTATTTAATTTATGCTTTCATATTAATTTCATAATATCAAAGAAGCACTATAGAACTAGAGTATATATAATATATTTTTTTTAACTACTTATTGAAATGTAGCACTGTTTCATTCTGAGCATTTGCTTTATTGTTCCCAGAATTATTATTAAAAAATTTTTTTCATTTTTAACTGGTCTCAGTGAACTGATTTCATATATTACAGAACAATAGCGCTAAGGCTTAGATTATAGCATTTATCAAAGAACAATGGACCGTTTTCTTTGAACAAATTCATGCAAAAAAAAAATCTACATTTTATTCTAGAAAAAAGATTTCACTTATGGTTATAATAAGAAATTATACAAGCAAAATTTACTATGACTACATCTATAATAATAAATATTAATGAATAAAAATAAGGTTTTTATCTGTACGTTGGTCAGAACTTGCTGTTTTAATGATATCTTTACATTTCCAACCAGTCTGTATGTCTGTATGTCTTTATGTCTGTCCAGCAAGATTTTGTCACAGCATCACACAAAACCGGCTGGACAGAATTTAATGGAACTTTGCCAGTCCCTAGGTATTTACCTGAGGTTTAACCTGCAACATAAATTGAATCAAAATGTTGAGAAAAAGCAATGTTATGAACAGTTATGTGCTGGATTTAATAATCTAGTTTAAATTAAGCAACTTGCTCAATGTAAACAAACACCTGCATCGATAGATATTAACTAGGAAAGCTAAACTGGATATTTTTTACTTATTGTTATTTTTATATTTTAAACTGGATATATTACCAAACAAGAAGTGTATTTGGCTGTCAACGAAACAAGGTGTAAGATAGTCAACCTTACAAAATTTGATGTCTTTGTATTATTAATAAGTTAGAGAGAGAGAGTTCTGCCATACAGAAAGACATATTTCAGGCTTCAACCTGAAATAATAAAGATAACCATTAAAGCTGATCAGCTTTAAAGATTTGCATATATAAAAACAGGCAAAAAAAAAAAAAAAACTCAAAACCATCCACGATCCAGATCTCTAGTTCTGAGCTGCTGATCTCATATAGACCTTTAGCACCTGGCGTCACGACGTCTGCCTGCCATGGACCTGCACACTTCTGGATTGCAAAAGGCACTTTATTTACCAGACGCCAGTGCCAAAATCCACATTTAAAACCAGTCACGGAAGCACTTTCAGCAAGGAAACACTGATCTGATAACATTCTGTCATCTTAAACAACACTTTGTCTGCTTAGCAATTGCTTCTAAGTCGTTACAAATGGCCTCTGAACTGGCCATGTTGTGTTTCATGCTTAATGTGAGTAAAAGCAAAGAAAAAATCTAACTAGCTTCAAACACAAGACTGAATCCCAAATCCCTCTTTAACCCTTGATCAAGGTCACTACTTTGTGCGTGGAACAAGGGACCGTACACCCTACCTAGCGCACTAGCTTTGCATTTTGCCGTATCATATTACTATTACTCAACCCCAGAACAGTTAGTTAGTTATTAATTAGAAAGATTAAAATGTCAGTATTAGTTAACATTACCTGCACGTCGTCTTGTGAAGCGTAAAGCTCAGCATATTCTCAGCATTTTCTAGAATTATTAACTATAACAGTACTTCCGCTATCCACTGTTGTGAAATATTTATTTCAACACACTGACTTTAAAGTATATTACGGTTGAAGAGTAACGGTTTATAATCCCTCTGCTTTTTGTTTTGTTTTTTTGTCCCCTTTTATTTTAAATCTGCTTCCTCTCAAGGTTTCTTACACCTACTGTAGGTATCTAATCTAATCTAATCAAATCTAATCTAGTCTTTGTCCATATTTCTATACAGCTGCTCAGTTCGAAGCTCCRCGAACATAAAAACGGCACTGAATTAAAGACGTGCCATCTTTCAGCTGAATCAGCCCGGCACGTGGAAGTAAATCTTCCGGCAATCGTCCAACACAACTGGCTGGAAGCTGTGTATTAGAGAGGCCTATTCTGATCGCTATTAGCACTTTTGATTAAAGCCGCCATGGGCGCAGATCCTTTATCATGATTCTCTGCCTCTTTATGTCAGTCGAATTTACATTTGTTTACTGCAGAGTGTCATTTTCCCTAAACAGCCATTTACTGGGCCGCGCCATTTGAATAAATAGATTGCTTTGCTATTTGCTGGTAGATTACATCAAAGTTCATTACTGGAAAACAGCGTAAGAGTGCATCTTATGCACTCTCCTCATATCATAAATAAGCTGTAAAGCACTCTCGGGGCACAGAAGCCCACATTTAGACAAAGGATATTTTTTGTCTTTTTGTTGGGGAACAGTGCGAGGATTAGAATTAGGAATGCGTATAGGAATAATAATGAGAATGCAAGTCTCATTTAGCTTTAAAAAGATGATTATATAAGGTGTCGCCACACATAGGAGAGATTAAGACACTAGCAAAATATCTTCAAAATGGTTCATATTTTGTTTATATTACTCAAGGGTACCCGAAAATCTGGATCAGTTGGTAAAAATATTAACTGCAAATATAAATTACAGCAAATGACATTATGGCACATGTGGAACATGCAGCGATGATTTCCTCGTTTAGTGAAACGATTGGTTGGAATCAACTCTGATAGGCTGCTGACTTCAGATCAGCCTGAAGAAAAAAAAATCAAAGGGTGCTAGGTCTGGTTCTGTTCCAATCATGCCATCTTGGCTCCGAAATACAAGGAAAAATCCATCCATCCATCTAGGAGCCTTTGTTGTTAAACATTGGACCATAGAGGCCCATGGTAACCATTATATTTATTGCCATTTTTAGGACTTTGGTATGAAACACTACGGGCAATTTGGGAACGCCGATTAGCCTTATCTGCATGCCTTTGCATGAAAGTGGGAGGAAACCGGAGAACCCGGAGGAAACCCACAAAACACAGGGAGAACATGCAAACTCCATGCACGCAGATTCCCGAGGTGGAAATCGAACCTGGACCCTGGAGGTGCAAGGCGACAGTGCTAACCGCTAAGCCCTCACAAAGAAAAATATCATACAATGTTTCATAYAAAAGAGGATGCCTATGGATTGAGACTTTTGTGCCACCCTGTGTATTTTTATATAGTCTTTACAAAATAATACCGGGTTTGCAGCTGTACATGGGGACAAAGTTCTTACTTTTTGTAGAAATGTCCTCTTTTCTGATTAAAGAAAAATTTTGTGCCARTTTTGACCATTGTTATGTCTGGAGGAAAAAAAACGAGGAGGCTTGCAAGCCCAACTGTGAAGCATGGGGGTGGCTGCATCATGTTTAGATGGTGGTTTGCTCCAGACATCAAGCAGGAAGTTAAATCTCGGTTCTTCTAAATGAAAAATGACCCCAAGCGTACTTCCAAAGTTGTTTCGAAATGGCTTAAAGACAATAAAGTATAGCAATTGAAGTTATCCTGACTTCAGTCTAAGAGCAGAACTGAAAAAAACATGTTAGAGCAAGGAGGACTACAAACCTTACTCAGTTACTCCAGTTCTGTCAGGAGGAATGAGCTGAATTTCCAGCAAGTTATTGTAAGAAGCTTGTAGAAGGCAACCTGAAACGTCTGACCCAAGTTCGACCAGTTAAAGGAAATATTATCAAATGCTAACTAAGTGTATGAAAACTTCTGGCACACTAGAAATCTAATGAAAGAAATATAAGATGAAATAAATCTTTCTCTCTACTATTATTCTAACGTTTCACATAAAGTAGTGATCCTAACTGCAGGGAATTTGTACTACAATTAAATGTCAGGAATTGTGAAAAATCTGAATTTAAATGTATTCAGCCAAGGTGTATGTAAAACGTCTGACTTCACGCACATACTGTATGTGTTAATAAAAATTAAAATCACGTAGAGGAAGTTTTTTGCAAATAAAGATTTTGATGTGCGTATTAATTTCCCCTATTTCCGGAGACTTTTGGGCCACCCTGCATTCATATCAGCTTTTATGAAAGAAAAGTTCACACTTATGAGCTCATCTCACCTAATAGGTGTGAGGTGTGATCAAAAAGGTTTTTCACCAACCCAGGTCTCATGCTCTGACCCTTGCGAATTCCCCAAATGTGRGAAGCTTGAGTGCATAATTTCTAACAGTGGGGCACTGTGTTTGACAAATTTGTTTCGAGGGCATTGGTGAGTCAGTAGTTAACGTACTGGGTTACGGCTCAGAAGGTCAGGAGTTCAAGCCCTAACACTACCGAGCTGAGTGTTGGGATATGGAGCAAGGTGCTTAACCCTTTTTGCTCCAGGGGTTCTGAATCATGGCTAACCCTGCACTTTGACCCCAACTTCTTAAGAAGCTAGGTCTTGTGAACAGACGATTTTTGCTGCATTGTAACGTTCCTTCATCGTTGAATGATCATAATGCAAAACCATAGAATTACTCACTCACTCACTCACTCATCGCCTATACCACTTTATCATGTATACAGGGTTGGCCTGGAGCCTGGATCCTATCCCAGGAGACTGGACAGGGTGCCAATCCATCGCAGGGCGCACACACACACACACACACATACACACACACACACACGCACATTCACACTCTCACATACTACAGGGCAATTTGGGATCGCCAGTTAGTCTAATCTGCATGACTTTGCATGAGTGTAGGAGGAAACCTGAGTACGTGGAGGAAACCCACCAAGCACAGATAGAACATGAGAACATGCACACAGACCTGAGGCGGAAATCGACCCCTCGACCAAGGTGGTGCAAGGCGACAATACTAACATATATATTTATATACTTTACATCTCAGTCACCACCTTAAAATAATTTATTATATTATATATCGTTGTGCTTGTAAGAAGCATGACCATAGTTTTAATATTGCACACACACGCGCACACACATAATGCAAACCTGCAAACATTAGGATTGTTTTTATATTACTATATTTAGTAGTAGTAGCAGTATAGTATTATACTATTATTTTATATATTTGCTTGTTTTGCATGTAAGAAGTATGACCATAGTTGTTATATTACACACACACACACACACACACACACAGCCAGCGTTCATCATCTAACATCTGGGTTGGTAGAAAAATACTAGCTGAAGGGCGGGCTTAAACCATACCCAGCGTGGGGTGTTTTTTCTCAATGGGAATATTCTTAAAAACGTGTGAATGTACAAATTATCTGAGAGTTGACGCTACAAACAATAAATGGTACCATATCTAAACGAACTGAGTAAAACATAGTAATGGAAACACCTGTGTGGTTGATATTTAGCGCGTGAGAAGAAAAGCGTCTCCCCTGCTGAGGAAATGGTTCGGTCCATTTAAAGGGCCAGCAGCCGCCGACCCCGGGCTCGTGGAGAGAAAGCGACACGGTTTTCTCGGGGTGATGAGATCTGCGACGCGGTGAGAAGCCTGGGCTCTGGTTTGGGTCTCCTTTTTTTGTTGGTTTTATTCTTTCTCACGGACACTGAAGGAGAAAGGCGCGGTTTAAGATAAGATTTTTTAAACATTGGGAGAAAAAAGCGCGGTCTATCCCGGATTGTGTTGTTGTTGGGTTTTTTCTTTTTTTTGTGGAGAGGAGCTCTGGATCTAACTGTTGCACTTTGAACACAGGTAGGTGCGCGCGAGCCTGGAAATGCACACGCATATACACACGCGCGCGAGTCCTGCTGCTGCTCGCGCCGCTTGTTCTGTTTTTTAAATTCTTGATTTCTTTAATCTTTTACACTCTGTGATGCTGTTGTGCATGGCTGCCTGCTCCGGATCCTTCACACACACACACACACACACATACACAGCCTCGGCATGCTCGTGCATTCGTGGTGCATGGAAAAAAAAATATGAATACGCTTGTGCACGGATGCTTAAACCGGGGCGCGTGCGTGCGCGCGGAACAAAGGAGGCGATAAAATCATGCTTGTGCATTTTTTTTTCTTTTATTCTTTAATGCATATCCCAGACACGACCTGGCACATCACGTTGTATGGATGCATGGGTGTTTTTCTCTCTTTCTCTCCAATCACACACACACACACATTAATGTTGCATTAGCCTGATTCATTTCAAGCCCTGCTCTTATTAGTATTAGTATTATTATTATTATTATTTATTTTACACCCCTTGGTTCTCCTCGCTTATGTGCGAACTTGTGTTTTTCATTTAAAAACCTCCCATTTTGTGCGTCTTCGTTTGATTTAATTTAATTAGATGCAGCATCTGAAGCCGTGACGCTCGTCTAACCAATTAACCACACTAAAGGCTGCTGTGCTGCGTTCACTGTTCCCCGGTCTGTTCCTGTTCCCGTGCCTGCTCCTCATCCTCACCTTCTCATCCTCCCAGATCACATCTGTACGACCTCATGGCACGTGATGATATTGTTTGTGCTTGCTTAACAGTAATTCCCATATGCAGTGTACTTCATCTACGTATATATATATATAGTCCATAGTCTGTATGAAGCACTGTGTTTACACACTGGTGTCTGATTTGTATAATTTTATTGACACTAGGGTTGTACTTTCAATCTGGGGAAAGAAAATAAATCTCTGCGTAGTGGTTTGCCTGGTCGCCTTGCACCTCTAGGGTCCTGGTTTKATTCCTGTCTCGGGGTCTGTTTGCATGGTCTCTTCGTGCTTGCTGGATTTCCTCCACATACTCCGGTTTCCTCTCGCAGTCGAAAGACATGCAAATTAGGCTAATTGCTTTGTATTGTGTGAATGAGCATGTGTGCGTGTGTGTGTGCCCTGAGATCAGTTGGCACCCTTTAGCACTTAGACACTTAGGATACACCCTGTTAAAGTCATCTTGGGCACAGTGATGCTAGTCTTGTATTCTCCAACTGTATATACAAAACAATGGCTTGTAATCAACATCAAAACGAGATGCTAGTAACTTGGGGTGTACCCTAAGTGCCTCGTGCCCTAAGTCTCTTGTGCTAGGCTTCAGGCCCCCCCTCCTGCAACCCTCCATACAGAATAAAATGTATAGATTTAATATATATATATATATATATATAATGTGTATATATATATAATGTGTATATGTATATAGCGGTATATTCATTATGACGCATCCATCCTCGGTTGATCCTGGGTCAGGGTGAGTGAGTGATGTATATATAATCAAGGTGGAGAATGGCTCTCAGAATGGATCTTGAGCTCACACTTTTTATTATGGCACATGTGCAAAAGGATATTTATTAGCATTGTTTGTTTTTTTACTCCTCTTTTAGCTCATCGTCAGCATTTTGGGGCTGATCAGGTCAGAATGTTGTAGGTTTCTTTGTGACATTTCTATCCTCAGTTTATCCTGGGTTTGGCACCGGGACCCAGGGTAAAGTCGGTTCCCTGAGTGAGAATCGGACCCGGGCCACGTGCTGCATGCTTGTTATTCATCATTTGGAAAGACGTGCCGCTGATATGCATGTGGTGTTGACTGATTACGGGTTAATTTCATGTCACGTGAGAGATATTGATGTAGGGGTTATTACATCAACGTCTGGTTTTTCATACATACAGTACAATCTCATAACAGAACACTAGCGTGATTGTCACCGAGATGTCTTTAATACTATATATATTTGTGAGATCGAATGTATTTGTGATGCCAAAATGGCGCTGTAAAAAAAATCGTTTGTTATGAATATAATATTAMTTTCAAATAAGTCGAGTGGATGACGTATTATAAGTAATGAGTGAAACTCTTATAGGAAAATAATCAAGAATACGGTTGCATGATTTGACGTGACCTCGTACCAAGACGTGAACCGTGCTGTATAGAGCATCAACTGATGATTTTCTTAATAACGGCACTCACGAAGTTGTTTACTCCGCTGTGAACATCACATCATACTTTTACTAGTTTATTAAATCTTTAATATAGTGGATTATAGCTTCGTGTAACTAACCACAGGTCATGCTTTCATTTACAGTAAACCTATAATATAATATAATATAATATATAATATAATATATAAACCATTTGAACAGTTACAAAGTTTAAGCAGTACCAATCCGGTTCAAGCTGTAAAGCTTATTTAAATGTGACCAGCCGACCGCTCACAAGCACTTCTGCTAACTAGCCTATTTGCTTGATAAAGGGTATGCGTGGATTCCTTGTGTGGCGGTGCCAATTCGAGTCAAATTAGCATGTCTACAGGCAGAATACAACACACACACGCGCGCACGCACAGAGTAGTATTGCGAAAGTATCGATGCTTTGTGTAACAGTACTCCTGTAATATCCACGCTGGATGAGATCTGCCAGGAGATCCCCGGTGATTTCAGGCTTCCTTTGTAAACGCTACAGCGTGTGTGTTAGTAAGAGGGCAGAGAGAAAGATTTCATGTGTGTGTGGTTGTCTTGCACTATAAGGGTTTGCACTGAACCGCTATAGGAACCAGAGGAGATGTTTTTTTTTTTTTTCTTCTTTTTTCGTTCTTTCCTTTGTTGGTGTATATGAAAGCAATTATGCAATTAAATCGCAGGACTTTGATTACAAGATTGCCAATTATTATCCTCTTTAAAAAGACTTTCGTCTCCGCAGAACAACAGGTTACGACCCAAGAGCACAAACGAAGCCGTTTATCTGGAGTGTATAATAACATCATTGAGATAAAACATTATATAAAGTTAATTATGTCAGCACAGATTTCCTGGTTTGGATGCCGGACACATCTGAGTAGGTTTGTCCTTGTGCATGTTAAGTCGCATCTTTAGCTGGTGACAGGGTTGCCATATCTGTTCAAACTATAAATATTGCTTTATTTTGAATTATATTGACGATAATATATATAATTTTTTTTTTTTCCCCGTAAGAACCAGTTTATTTGAAAGAGTTAAGAAGATCGTAAATTAGAGAAGAGCTGACGTGACACAAGGGGAACCCAAAACCTGCGTGGTTACAGTGTCAATGTTTTAAATGTTCTGGCTGATCAGTGTATAATGTTGTAACGTACAGTAATGGGGTGTACTGGGATATGTAGAGGTGTGTTGGTAGTTTGCGTGATGCGCGGTAGAGGCTTTGGATTAATTAGTTGTTGACTTGTGAGCTATTCAGCTTTTTTATAATAAGAAAAGAGTTTGTATTGAATTTTTAAACATTTACAGATGTTATTCTGATTCTTTCAAATTCCTGACATTTAATGACCTAATGATTTGTTAGTTTTTTTTTTAGTTAAATGTTGTTATAAAATTATCAACAAGTTCCGTCTGAGGCTTAGATGACGAGTTGAAGTGCAGCCCAACTGTTTAACTCGCAGTTTGTTAGCAAAACCAGATCCGTCCTGATGCACATTGTGTACAGTATAGTAGAAATGCTTTGTAGTCTTATAATCCTTTATTTTTTCCTTTTCAGTCATATTGCCTAATTATAATTTTAGCTGGTCATGTTTTAATTTGTATTAATTTTATGTAGCCTATAATTATAATTAGTGCTGAACTTCTAAGCCGAGACTTAAAAAATAGGCCTGAGGCTGCAGTTCCAAAAAAGAGGTCTGTATTTCACTGGAAAAACCGCAGACCTGGCAGTACAGCATGGTTCGGGTTTTGGTCCAGGATCACAGTGTTTAGTCTGGGATTCAAATTTTCACTTTTTTTT
>QMIH01001929.1:32285-97590 GCA_003987875.1 Clarias batrachus
GCAACCCTCTTCTCCCACTCTTCAAACACTGATAGGAGAAATCACCGCAAGGGAAATGCCAGCACAGGCTTCCAGTATCCGTAGTTTCAGGTGCTGCACATCTCGTATCTTCACACCATAGACAATTGCTTTCAGATGGCCCCAAAGATAAAAGTCTAAGGGGGTCAGATCGGGAGACCTTGGGGGCCATTAATATATTTAATCTGCTTATATGCAATCATGCAGTCTGAATATAATGATGTCATACAGTGAGAAAAACAGTTCTTGCAAATTTTTGTCGTTGGTATTGCAATGTGAAATGGAGCGTGTTCCAGTTTTAATGCTGAACTTTTTAACTGTGCCAAGTAGGACTGGGCGATATTCCAAAAAATATATCACGATATACGATGTATTGTGTTCATAAAGTGCCAATTAGGGCTTCGGGATGCCCAGTGATTTTTATCTTCGTAGTGACGAGTCTAATAGTTAAGGGTGGGGGAAAAAATGTAGAAATTTGTGCATCACTACACAAAAAGTCACAACAAATAGTTGGCAAATTAGTTGCTGATGGTGAATCCTAAAGMCTAACTCTAAATACTCTAACATGTATGTATGCATTACCGCTTGAAGTGAATAAATAACRTGATGCCAAAACCTTCATGGCCTCCAAAATGAAGAAGCATTTCACTTTTAACTTGGCCAAAAAAGCTGCTAGGATGGGGCATGGTGGAAGGGGCGTGGTCTAACCCTGCTTTAGGTGTGCACCCTTTCCCACTTACCTGACTCTCGATCCAGGCCCAAAAGCGGTGCTTCACCACGCCCCCAGGGGAATAAAGCAGCATAGATCWTGCATTAACAGTGAACTTTAAATTTTATCGTATCGTATCATAAACATCATATTGTGAATCTAATTCTATGGAGAAAAAAAATATCATCTYGTCCCTATTACTAATAAAGTTTTCATGGAGGTTATCAAGCTAAACGAAAAGATGCTGCCAAGTGGTGGTGACTTTTTATTATCCATTTCTTTAAATATGGATGTGAGCATTTTCACATTAGGGCCCCAGGATYGTTTTAAAGTCTGGATCATTTTGATCAGCGAGATCACAATCGATATGCGTTCGGGAATCGTTCTCGAGAACGATACGGTGACCTCGGGCACGGATCGAATCAGATATGGAAGCCAGTCGTAGCTGCGAACGGACCTAGATCGCTGTTCATCTGCGACGTCTGTCTTCTCCAAATTCATCTTCTCTCCTTCACAGTTATAGCTGATGCAGTAGGAAGGCATGCGAAAGCTTTGGTCATGACTTTTTAAAAAAAAAATTATTCTAAAATATCAATAATATTAATCTTGGGGTGAAGGTTGACGTTCTTGTTCACTTTCAGTTTAATGGTGGCTCACCGTCCACAAAAATATTTTTTATCTTTGCTGCTACTTACAAGAAATGTTTACTGTTTCTCCTCCCACTACCTTAATTACCTCATCACCACGATGTGTCATGTTGTCAACCTGCCTTGTCTCAGCTAATTAGGTTTTTTAGTTAGCTAGTTAGTTTTGTTAATCTATCTATCTGTGCAAAAGTCTTAGGCGCCATATTATCTGTAGTACAGATTTTGTTATATACAAGTTTATTATGTCTGCATTATTATGTACAAGATCATTCCCAACAAAAAGACACTAATATTTATGAATAAATAACATTTCGGAAGAATATTTGCATACCTGTAAAGACAGCGACATAATAGATGACCGGCCAGTTTTCAGACGGGAAAAAAATAAAAATCAATAATGTCGACTCCTGGGTTTTGCATAAAAATAGAAAGGAGTGAGTGAGACGAAGTATTCTCCAGCATGCTCAGTAAAACCTCACAGCTGTTTTATTTACAGTACCGTGCAAAAGTCTTAGGAACATCCACACAAAACCCATATGCAATGATGCTTTTGAAAACATTTCTACATTAAAAGAAACATATATAAAAAGCACTAAGTAATAACATAAACAATAAACGGTGGAAACTCTTTGCTTGAACATAAGCGGTAGTGTTCGATACAGATGTGTGCAGTATTTTAAGCAAAACAGCTGTTAGGTTTTACTGAGCGTGCTGGAGAATGTCATTAATTTACCTAAAGGATTATTAGAATTATTATTATTGTCATCTAGCTCTAAAGACCAAAACCATTTTTGTACATGTAAACATGTTTATTTCTGTTGTAAAGTTGGGCTTTTTAACATGGTGGTCTATGGAGATGAACTCGCTTTGGGAGCCAGCCTAGCGATCATTCGGGCAACTGCATAATTGTAGCACTTCCACATTCGACTCATTTTTCAGAACTGAAGGTTGTCCTTTGGTTAGCTTGTCAGCTTGACTAGGTTTAGTAGGGAAGGTTGTAAACATTTATGAATATGAATGTAAAAAATATATAGTAAACTATAGTGTGGATCTTTTTAGGCACCATTGAACTTTATACAGTACCAGAGTAGGTACTGTAGCATTCATTGTAAACCATTATTATACACACTCACCTAAAGGATTATTAGGAACACCTGTTCAATTTCTCATTAATGCAATTATCTAATCAACCAATCACATGGCAGTTGCTTCAATGCATTTAGGGGTGTGGTCCTGGTCAAGACAATCTCCTGACCTCCAAACTGAATGTCAGAATGGGAAAGAAAGGTGATTTAAGCAACTTTGAACGTGGCATGGTCTGAGTATTTCACAATCTGCTCAGTTACTGGGATTTTGTCTAACCATTTCTAGGGTTTACAAAGAATGGTGTGAAAAGGGAAAAACATCCAGTCTTGTGGGTGAAAACGCCTTGTTGATGCTAGAGGTCAGAGGAGAATGGGCCGACTGATTCAAGCTGATAGAAGAGCAACTTTGACTGAAATAACCACTCGTTACAACTGAGGTATGCAGCAAAGCATTTGTGAAGCCACAACACACACAGCCTTGAGGTGGATGGGCTACAACAGCAGAAGACCCCACCGGGTACCACTCMTCTCCACTACAAATAGGAAAAAGAGGCTACAATTTGCATGAGCTCACCAAAATTGGACAGTTGAAGACTGGAAAAATGTTGCCTGGTCTGATGAGTCTCGATTTCTGTTGAGACATTCAAATGGTAGAGTCAGAATTTGGCGTAAACAGAATGAGAACATGGATCCATCATGCCTTGTTACCACTGTGCAGGCTGGTGGTGGTGGTGTAATGGTGTGGGGGATCTTTTCTTGCCAATTGGGCATCGTTTAAATGCCATGGCCTACCTGAGCATTGTTTCTGACCATGTCCATCCCTTTATGACCACCATGTACYCATCCTCTGATGGCTACTTCCAGCAGGATAACGTACCATGTCACAAAGCTCGAATCATTTCAAATTGGTTTCTTGAACATGAYAATGAGTTCACTGTACTAAAATGGCCCCCACAGTCACCAGATCTCAACCCAATAGAGCATCTTCGGGATGTGGTGGAACGGGAGCTTCGTGCCCTGGATGTGCAGCCCACAAATCTCCATCAACTGCAAGATGCTCTCCTATCAATATGGACCAACGTTTCTAAAGAATGCTTTCTGCACCTTGTTGAATCAGTGCCACGTAGAATTAAGGCAGTTCTGAAGGCGAAAGTGGGTCAAACACCGTATTAGTATGGTGTTCCTAATAATCCTTTAGGTGAGTRTATGTTGTATGTAGCACATTGGTCATGGAGGAACGTTGTTTGGTTTCACCGTGTACTAAACTGTATATGATTTGAAATGACAATAAAAGCAGACTCGACTTGATACTGCCACCTGCTGTATTGGAGAGTCTGAAAGCGCAAGCGTAACCGAGAATAATGTTGACGCTGGAGTTGGGAGGGGAAGCAGTCGKTCTTGGGCGTGGTACAAATAAATCGTGCCTAATGTGAAAAAACTATACAAGATAACCAAGTGTTATGTCTCAGTGCTTGTGGAGTAGACTGTCCGTGATGAAATGGTGATGACCTAAAAGAGTGAATAAATGTAATAAATGCTGAATAATAATACTAATAAGAAGAAGAAAAAGAAGAGATACAAAAGAGGTTAAATGAGCCATGAACTGATTCACGCGGAAGTGAACCAAATTTACAAATTTACACGTCAGATTGTGAAACAGGCCWGCAGAGCCTCGATCGTGGTTTCACTCAGTTCCTGTTGCTTGTCTGAGCAGTGACGGAGAGAGAGAGTGAAAGAGAAGGTCTGACCCCGGCCTCCTGCAGGATGACACCCAACACTAGGATAACAGAAAGAGGAAGCTATCCGAGAGCTCATAGTGATTTCCCTCGCTGGCCTCTCGTGACCTTTCTACTCCRCTGCGCACAGGACTATTGTTTTCTCCTGTCACCAGATCTGCGTTTGCACAACACGTGGATTTCTGACACGACTTTATTTGTCTCAGTATGAAGGCCTTGACCTGTTTTGACTCCTTAGGTTTTTTTTTTTTTAACGGAGCACCTCTTGCCAAACATGGTAACAGCGTCGCGTCGTGTCGCATCGCCGAAAGACACGGTTCATGACAATCGCCGGGAACACGCTCGGTATCGACCGAGCAAGATTTTATTTTAGTTTTCAGTTTTTTTTTTTTTTTATGTGGTTGCGCGTGAAGGTGTTTGCATAGAAAGGAAATCGCCATGAGGGAAATATTGTGATTATGTGGAGAATGTTCCGTGTTGTGCCAGGTGCCATCAATCTCGGAGCCGTGCGAACAGTGCTGAGACGGGAGTTTTCAACCCCGTCATGTCAGTCTACAGATACTGAAAGAGAGCGTTATGAAAATTGTACGTCTGTCAGTCGCGGCATCAATTTTACAGACGTTAGACATCGTGATACGGAGATGGCCCGCTGCAGAAGCAAGGGTTTTTTTTAACGCATTCTCAGCTGTGGAGATTTCAACAAGGCATTTACAGGTGTATAAACATATCTTCAGATTGTTTTTTTCTTTTTTTTTTCTTTTTACATASTAGAGATTGCACTCATCGTTAGCTAGAGGTTCCATGAATCTTAATCATCTGTTAATGACTAGAGAGAAAGAGAGACGGAATGGAAAAATGTTCATGCGGACAGAATGTAATAAACGGATTGAAGCTGAATGAGATATTGAAATGTACACAGAGCAAGAGTCCTGTGGTTTTTGTTTAAATTTTAGGACTTTATTATTTAAAAAAAAAAATGTTTCTGAGTTCCAAGCATTAGTATTCCAATTTAAAATTAAAAGTTATAGAAAAATATTTGTATGTCAGGAAAGGAAGCAGCACATTACATAAGAAAAAAAAAATTAGGTTTGGCTAATGGTGGCCGTTTTAACCGTATCTGCTCCAGATGCCATATCATCCTGGCTGACCCTGCGCTCTGACCCTGCTTACGCTAGGATATGCGAAGAACGAATTTCACTGTGCAGTTCTTTACTTCTGTACTATGTGACCAATTAAAGCTTAACTTTACTTAATAGATAAAAATGGAAGCTGCCGGGTTTTGCATGCAAAAAAAAAAGCGGGTGCGCAACAGTCGAAGTCCTCAGAAGAACTGTGGGTGGTAGTGCAGGGTGCTGAGTAAAACTTGGTTTCTAATTTCTATATAAAACTGCACGAATCGTACACAAGACTGAAGGGTACTCAAAGCATCGTCACACCAAACACTGACTTTTTAATTAATTAATGTTTAACTACACTGTATATGTTGTACTTTGGGAGTGCCAGTTAACCTAATCTGCATGTCTTTGGATTTTGGGAGTAAACCGGAGTACCCGGAGGAAAACCACCAAGCACAGGGAGAACATGCATGCACACAGACTGGAATCAAACCCTGACCCTAGAGGTGTATATTTTATATGAACATGAGGTTGGATTGGTGTCAAACTACACAGAGAAACCTCAATATGGTTGAGTGTGTGATTTTCAGCATGAATAAAGCAATAAAATAGTGATGAGATCTGGATTTCTTGTAATTTTCTGAAAAAATGGCTTACTAAATGTGCAATCTTTTTTTTCTTTTTCTCATGGTCCAGTTAAAAATGTTAKGGATGTTGGGATAGGGTTGGCTTAGTGGCCGAGGCATTGGGTTACCGTCCAGAGGGTTCCGGGTTCAAATCCCACCACCACCAAGGTGCCCCTGTTGGGCCCTTGAGCAAGGTTCTTAACTGCCCAGATGTATAAAGAGAGAAAAATGTAAGTTGCTCTAGATAAGACTATCTGCCAAATGCTGAAATATAAATGTAAATTCTGCTTGGATTTTTAAAATAGGCAAATAATTTAAAACTTAACAACTCAGCAAGTGGGATTGAAATGGCTGAATACGCCGGATGGATTCATCGTCACGGTAACGTCGACACTAAACACGGGTAAACGTTGAATCGGTGAATCCCGTACAACCCTAGATCGTCTACAGAACGTGACATTCGGGATCCGAAGGTGGATTTAATCCATGCGTGTAAACACGGCCGTTTTCTGACTGTAGTTAACGTTTCAAAAGGAAATTTTATGGGTTTTCTTTCAAGGTCGATTGAGCCGGCACGCCCGACCTCGCCAGTTTTCATAAAGGTCGTGAAGGGAAACGTCTGAACGCGTGCCAGAGAGTCACCTCCATGCTACACTGATTTCACGTTTAAATGCCAGCTGTGGCACGCGCCCACCCGAAGGATCTGCCACCTGGAGGATGGAGTCGGGCATGTTGTCCTCCTGTTATCCTCATGTTGTCCTCATGACAAGACAATCGGCCACATTGTGATTTGGAGTTTGGGAAGACGGGGTCTCCATCTGCCATCGCGCGAGAGATTAGAGGCTCATCGCTGTTGGAAACACTGTTGCTCTAACTGAATTAGACGGAGGCGGACAAATCCACCGTACCCGCCGAGCTGCGTACATGGGAACCATATGTACATACACTTCTACGTCTAATTATCATTATTATGATGATGATGATTATTTTTTAAATTATTCTGTAGGAGTAGGGTTTGGCTTCAGCGCTGTAATAAGTGTGTTGTGTATGTGTGTGTGCGCGCACAAGTGTGTGAAAGCGCGACTTGCTTTCTAATCCTGTAAGAAGGCCAATTTCTCCCCCCTCCCCTCTCCTCCTCCTCCTCCTCCTCCTTCATTCTCATCAAGTGCTGTTGACCCTCATTACAAAAGTGGTGTGAAGAGACTAGTGTTTTGGAGTCCTTGATTAGATGATCTTTCTCTCGCATTCATCCTTGAGTTGTGGTGTTTTTTTGTTTTTTTTTCCCCTCTCGCCCCCTCTTTCTTGTTGTTTGTATGCACTCGTAGGGCAGGATTCGTCCTTCCATGAACCGAGATAATATTTCTATTTCTTTCCTCCTTTTTTTTCTGTATGATTTTAAAAATTATTTCAAAAATTATTTGGTACGTTTAAGTAATGCACTGTAGATGCAGCTCGAGCGCTGCAACGTGAGACTTAATGTGTATGATGGCTTTTAATGTAGCGTAGCACTTGTGGGCTAGGCTTTATTGTCCGCCCGTGATTTATTTTCTCTTCTTGATTGATCTCGTTTAGATGGTGTAGAGAGGGATGAATGAATGAAGAGAGGATACGCCGGGTGCGAATTAGTTGTGAGAATCTTGAGGGTATCTTATCGCTTGTTTCGGATTGAAAAACCATGRGGTGGGGTGCATTTTAGGGAGGGGAATCATCAGTCAGTACCTGATTTGATACCCATGTACCGATTCGAATAATTTTGCGTTTCTGTAAGCATCACGATATTATGAATATTACATTCTTTTCCAATTTTGTTACAATTTTAGGACCTTGAACCTTTTTAAAAAAAAAATGCCATAACTTACATTTTATACCTTAATTTTACCCAATAGCAACACAAATGAATTCATTATGTGTAATTAAATGAAATTTTCTCACTTAAAAAAACAAGCACRGCAATTGAAACAATACAAACTAACTTCAAAAACAAAAGTTCAACATTTAAACTTTAAAATAAAATTAAACAATGAAATTTTTTGCTGCACGTTGCTACCATAATTATTACACAAATAAATAACAAACGAATAATTCCTTTCTATCACACTGTGGGTGCGAGTGTGGGAATAGTTTGGAGTGTACCACCTGTAGGATTATAAAGAAATAATAATCTATGTATAAAAGTGACATGTTACTGCCTCCAAAGTCTTGAGTAGTTGTGAGCACTCGGGCTTGCAAGGGTTCTAACACACATGGTTTGAGACTAAATAGCACTCGTGGTGTTTAGAGACTGCCAGGGAATTAGTCTCAAACCCACTCGTTACACCAGAGTTTGGAGCACAGCCAAATCTGAGACTTTTTTTTTAACGCATACAACTTTTGATAATATAAGAACAATTAAAATGAGTTTCCATTGYGTCACTCGGAAGCTCGGCACAGACTCGGTTATGTCCAAGGCTGCTCGGTCACGGCAGGTCAAGCTGAAAACCAGCCAATTTCTGGTCACTCGTTGATCGACCGGTGCATCTCTATTATAAATGTAATAAATAATTTAAAAAATCGACAAAAGAATCACGATTCATAACTGTATTCCACCATTATTGCATTTATCAAGAAAACCCACAAATGCTTAAGTAGCGAAGTCATCTACTACTTCCTTACAAATGGTTTATTTAACTTTTCTATTAAGATTATTAAACATGTGCACCACACAGCGAGTGACTCTTAACTTCATTTAAGTTAGATGCACAAAACAGAATGGTGCTAATAGGGTCTAATTAGGATGTGAAAGGCAAACGTCTACCCTTACAATGCGAGTCTGAGTCATTGAATTCTGCCCGTCACGGCAGCCGTCAGCTTAGGAAAGACGCAGCAGCCTTTCGGCGATTGGCGTCCCCCGCCCCTAACCCCAATACACCCTCCTTTCCCACCCCCACCAGTACCAGCCTGTGCCACCACTGTGCTAATCAAATCACCTTGATTGCAGCTCAATAGCGTCTTGCGCGCCTCAGGAAACGTGTTACAATCCATCACTGGATTACAATGGGCAATTAACTCCGGAAAAAAAAAAAATCTGGTTGCCCGTGCACTGGCGCTGAATCATTTCTCCTATACTTTTTATTCGCCAGGCTAAATTACGGAAACGTGAGCTCGTAAGAGTGTTGTTTTTGGATTAATTAGGGTTCATTAGCGCTCTAAAGGCCAGCGCCGCATTATCCTGATTAGCGCCTGGGTAATTTTCATACTTCTCCTTCACATTAGCCATATAGGATCAGTCGCCTAGGCCAGGCATTCTTTTCTCCGGACTATTTATAAAGCCTGGGTGGATGAAACAAATTTAGGCTGTGCGTCTGATAGGATCTTGCAGGGCCGGAATTCAGTCGTGCTGCCAGCGTGCCGTCTTTGATTTACATCACCTCGTCTGAGGAACGTTAAACTAAACCCGAATGACTTGGCAGCGGCCTGGTGCTCGAGTCTCGCCGGTTCAAATTGAAGGCTGGTTCAGGGGGTGCTGCCAGCTGCCCGGAAAGTCCTGCTGAAACCTCAAACCGCTGGATTTGAGGCCTGAGTAAAGGCTCATTCTTACTGCGTGAGCTTAGCTTGACCCTCCCTAACCTTCCCCATTTATGTGTGTGTGTGTGTGTGTGAGAGAGAGAGAGAGAGAGAGAGAGTAGGAGAGAGAATGAAAACAACCGAGACAAAGATGGTGAGAGACGGAAGAGGGGGAAAAAAAGATGAGAAAGACGAACAAAGAGAGAGCGAGTGAGGGACAGAGTGTGAGAAACAAAGTGCAAGCGAGTGAAAGGCGAGGTGAGGAAAGGCAGAGCTTGGAAGGAGCGCTATCATTCCTGCCACTGTATGCTTGGGGGGGTGGGGGTGAGTGGTGGAAGTGCTGAAAAGCAAGGCATTTGATCTACAGACCACTAATGTTCGAGATACCAAGCTGTTAATATAATATATCATGTGAATGCCCAGTGAGCACGGTTTGACCCCTCTCCCTTTCCTCGTGTTCCATCATGCTCAAGTGTTGCAACCTAATTAACAAATGTGCTGTGGATTAGTGGTAGTGCTGCCTGTAAAGGTTTATTAGCCATCCGTTGAGTTAGGCGAGTGGGAGTGAAGTGGCTCGGCATCAACAGAAGCCAGTTGATCAATACGCCATTCCCTCCCCCTCTTCTCCAACGGCCCTTACCCTAAACCCAGCTGTCCGCTCCAAGACCTTATTACCTCTGAAATGGGCCGCAAAAGGGACAAAACCGATTGAGTTGGGCTTGTGCAAAAGTGCCGGAAAATCTGAACGCGGGGTATAAAATTTTCCCTCCGCCAGCTTAATGTAATTAAACTTTTAAAGATAAGCGGGTGCTTTTTGCCTCATAATCCATTTTGAAACTAATCCAGCCGTCTCTCTTTTTGTCTCCAATTTTAGACATGAACTACTGAAACTTCTACAAAAAGAAAATCTGTGAAAAGTTTGAGGGAAGGAGCTTCGTCTCATCCCTCCTCTTCAAAAGAAAGCTTTGAAACCATGATGCTGTCGTGGCTGCTGACATATTTCACTGCGTTTGTAATCGGAATGGTTGCCCCGTTTCCGATGACCCCGACGGAGCAACCTCCGGAAATAAGCACCTTCCGGGTTAAGGACACGAGCCTGACACACTTGACCGTCCACCGCAAAACAGGCGAAGTTTTCGTGGGAGCCGTCAATCGCATCTACAAACTCTCTGAGAACCTGACGGAACTCCGCTCACACCAGACTGGCCCGATAGAGGACAACGCAAAGTGCTACCCACCGCCCAGTGTCCGGGCCTGCGCCCACAAGCTGGAACTTTCAGACAACATCAACAAGCTCCTGCTGATAGACTATTCTAGCAACCGGCTGGTAGCCTGTGGCACCATCTGGCAGGGGGTCTGCCAGTTCCTGCGGCTGGGTGACTTGTTCAAGCTGGGTGAGCCTCATCTTCGCAAGGAGCACTACCTTTCAGGTGCTCGGGAGGCGGATGGCATGGCGGGCGTSGTAGTGGGCGACGATGACGACGATCCGAAAAAGAAGAGAAAGAAGGGAGACGGACGCTTGTTTATCGGCGCTGCCATCGATGGCAAGTCCGAATACTTCCCGACGTTGTCCAGCCGCAAACTCGTAGTGGATGAGGAGAGCGCAAGCATGTTCAGCTTGGTGTACCAGGACGAGTTCGTCTCGTCGCAAATCAAGATCCCATCAGACACTCTGTCCCTCTACCCTGCCTTTGACATCTACTACGTCTACGGCTTTGCCAGTCGGACCTATATCTATTTCCTCACCCTGCAGCTGGACACGCAGCTCACGCAAATGGACGCCACCGGCGAGAAGTTCTTCACCTCCAAGATTGTCCGCATGTGCTCCAACGACACAGAGTTTTACTCTTACGTCGAGTTTCCGCTTGGTTGCACCAAGGACGGCGTGGAATACCGTCTGGTCCAGGCCGCGTACAAGCACCGTCCGGGCAAGGCTCTCGCTCAGGCTTTGGGGCTGTCTGAGGATGAGGATGTGCTCTTTGTGGTGTTTTCGCAAGGCCAGAAGAACCGGGCAAATCCGCCCCGGGAGACCGTGCTCTGCCTGTTCACCCTTCATCAGATTAACCTGGCCATGCGTGAGAGGATCAAGTCTTGCTATCGTGGCGAGGGAAAGCTGTCTCTGCCTTGGCTGCTCAATAAAGAACTTGCCTGCATCAACACGGTGAGTGTTTAAAAAAAAAAAAAAATCATTCTCTCCTTGCATTATTTAGCTTGGCAGATGCAAATTAAAAAAATAAATTAATTAATCGAAAATCAATATATTTTAAATCTCTTTATTTGTTGTTTAAAAAAAAAGATGGCAATGTCGAGTTTAAATAGTCATGATACCTGTGTGTTTGAACATTTTGTGATTAGAAGGGATGCTCATCACTTAAAACCATTATGAAGCAGTAATGTCAAAAGACTGATATTAATGTCTTCTGTTATTATAGACAGTATGACCTGTCCCTGCTTTCAGTCAAGATGGTATAATTTTTTTTTTTTGTTTGGAAAAGAAAGCATTTCATCATCACTACTAAATATTTTTGTCTGATAGCTGAATTTAATACTAACAGAAAAAAAAATATCATTGGGATATTTATCAAATCGTGATATCTACAGAATGACATTACAAATCAAATCGGCGAGTCCCTGGTGATTCCCATCAACAGTCACAGGTACATTATATGCACTTGCCTGGTCTACATACTGTATATTGTACATACTAAAAGTACAAATCCAGTGGTACGGATTTCTAAAAGTGTAGATCCGTCATGCTCATACATGGTCCCAGATTGGATACGTATCTGATACGTYGTCATGCGACTTGAATGAGAGTGGAAAATTTTTCTAAACAGTCAGAAAAATGTCTGTTATTCTACATTAGATATCCATGTGAAAAGGATAAGATAAAGATCTTGGAACCGCTTGGCAGTGTGGCGAGAAAATGTTGATCTTGCGATAAATTATGTCGCAATACACCTGCAGTAAACATTGCAGGTTTTGTGATGTCATTTAAGGATTTTTTTTTTTTCTGAATTATTCCTTACATTTTTTTTTTTTTAATTTTAGAATGTAATGTTTTAATCTGTAGGCAAGAATAATTGAACTTGCATCGCCAACTATAATGATAATAACAATAATACATAAAAAAAATGCATCAATGATGTGTTCTGGCATGTGTTTATGGAAACCTATGTATCCCAATGCGTATCACGCATCATATATATTTTCTCTAAGTATCATATAATGTATGTTTTTATTTTTTAATTTTGAAATTTTGCTCAGCTGTAGTTGGTGAGTTTTCCACCATGGATATTTAATATAGATTTCATTATTGATGGTGAAATAAAATAATAATAATAATAATAATAATAATAATAATGTCTTTCTATGTCTTAATATGACTACTGAGGAAAATTTGTACATTGCCTCACTTTTTTTTTTGTCTGGCGCACCACGCACCTCGGTATTGCTCCGCTTTGGTGAATCAATCACTGCTAAATCAATAATTTGCCTAGCCTGTTCCTTCGGGTTGTTTTTGGGAAAGGTCGGATCGGATCCTTCGTGACTTTATTATGATCTGATATAGGCACGCTGATCAGTTTCGTGAGTGCATGTGTGTAAAGTAAAGTGTATTAAATACAATGGGCTGTTTAACACCATTACATCGTAGAGTCGTGCTGAAAATCCGTCGGAAGATCAACAACGTTTACGAGTTCGACTCGTCAAACGTACCTTCGCATGGCAACATTAAATTCGAGGGCGACTCCGTCGCATCAACACCTCTGAGGAGCTCTAAAGAGCGCTGCTCATAGCGAATTTTTTATAKAATTTTTTCCCTCTCGTATAATTGCCAGAGCAAAAAGATAAATAACAGCTGTGGTTATGACTTTATATTATTTACTTGCCTTGAGGCTTGCCTCTGGATGCCTCCCACATCTAACTGCCTACAAATCCCATTCAGCATGACGCTTTTCAGTAAATATAAAGGCACTACACGATGTGACCTCGCAATTTCGGCTCGGCTTATACTCTGCTC
Organism: Clarias batrachus; assembly: GCA_003987875.1. NCBI lineage: Eukaryota > Metazoa > Chordata > Actinopteri > Siluriformes > Clariidae > Clarias > Clarias batrachus. Next base: position 45,786 of record QMIH01001929.1, read on the forward strand.
TTCGGAGAAATTTAATATTACTTCATTGAGCAGTATTGCAAACAGCTGCTCACATAAAACTCGGTCTTAATACGTTTTCCAAACTCACGGTTCAAAAAACCACTAGTGTTTATATCCGGGTGGAGTCGCAGTCCGGTATTAACGTGGTGCGGTGTTGAAATGTCTCACAGTATGCTTTTATGAGCGTAACATGAATATTGTCAGCACTTTTATTTTCTTTGAATTCGTCACTCAGTAATTGGCGACTCTTGGCTCTAATGCTAGTTGAAGCGCCGTTACGTTTCTTGGAGAAATTTTCTCCAAGTTCTTACATTTTATCTTTTTCAAGCGAAGTCATTGTGATTTGATTTATTTAGGCTACGTTYGCGTTACCATCCTAAAGTGACTCAAATCTGATTTTGACTACCTGCTTGCCGTCCTCCAGAGCAAAACTGCAAGCCAGTTTTGGCTAAAATCTTTTTTWAAAATTAATGATGGTTCGCACAAGTATGATGTGTTTTAACCTACGTACAAACAAATATGTGTGGATGTGTTCATGCGTGCCATTTTAGAGCACAGGTGTGTCCACATCAGAGTCACATAATTATAGTCGTGTAATTATGAACACAAACCGTTCTGACCAAAAAAAAAAAAAAATCTGAATTGAACAACATAACATGGGTAGCTAATGTGAACGTAGCCTTATTTATTTCGGTTAAATGTTAGTAGGCCTGAAACGATTCCTCGAGTAATTCAATTACAAAAAATGATCGAGGCAAAATCTTCTACCTCAAAGCTTCTTTTAATAAATTTTAAAAGCTTGTGTTATGTTTTTGCGCTATTATTTATATTATTTGTTTATGCTTTTAATTAAACTCAGTTAACTTTAAGCTATTCCTTGTATTGTGAATAATGACAATTGTTTATTTTTTGATAAAATCCTGTATGCATTTAAAACTAAAAGTTGATTTTTCTAAAATGAAAACCAATTAATCTTTGTTTCTCTTATATATTTTACATTGCTTTTTAATTTAGCAAAAGTAAATTTTATCYGATTACTGGATTACTAAAATATTCGATAGCTACTGCCCTAAATGTTAGATATGTAATCCTAAATCATCTGCCAAGTGTCTTATTGTAAATCATCCAGTTAAAATTGTCTAGCAATCTATTGGCCATCAGTATTAAATTGTCCTAAATTAGAGTTTTAAACATCATTAAAAYTTTAGTTTAAATGCACAATGACAAAGTTGAATCTATTTATATATTCATGTAGGTTTTGTCACGGCATCACACGCTAGAATTTAATGAACCGCACTGCTTTGCCGGTTATTTTTCCTAAAGTTCAAACCGCAGCATAAGTGAAATGAAAATGTTATGTAGAAGCGATTTCATCTACTTTAAAATAAGACATTGCTTATTAGCTTACTTGCTAAGACACCTGCATCAACAGATATTAATTAGAAAAGCTAAACTGAATGATGTTTTTACTGGGATTAGTTCATATTTTCACAGCTGAATAGGTATAAGTGAATTTTAACGCGCTGGAGTTGTTTTAAGACAAAACTCCATCTTTAATCCGATCTCCTTTCTCGATGTCTCGCGTGTGATTCGCTCTCCGATTACCGAACAGGGAGTGTTTTTTGGCCGACGATGAAAGAAGTACAACTTGGCGTAAACAAGGCTCTCGAGCTTATTTTCGGCGTAAACCTTTTAACTCTTTCTTCAAACTCTTCATGGGTACTTGCGCTAATCTAATCTGATCTAATCTAATCTACTTTCAGCAATGCCATTTATTAAACCAAGGCTAAATAATTAGTTCTGGTTACAGTAGATGGGTTTTAAAGCTCTTTCTTTTGTTGTTTGTGTATGAACCATTACGTTCGCTCTATATTAATAAATGAGTGTATAATAAATCGCTYTACCTCYGTTTTCTCCGTCGAAGGCTTTGAAGTATAAATTATTACTAGTAGTTTGTTATAGGACGTATTAATATTTAATCCATTTGCTGTAGATGAAGAGGATTTGGCCTGATTTTACTCGAGTGTATTATTCATTAGGACAGTGTTTGCTGTCGTGCATGCGTTATTGTTTAAGTAACTTATCTGCAGATTCACAAAAAAGGTGTTCATTATAATTGTGCATGTGTTTTCTTTCTTCTTTAATGTCTGCTTTTTGACGTGTTTGTGTGTGTGTGTGTGTGTGTAGATTACTAAATTAATTTATACATGTCCTGTAAATGCTGGGTTCCGGGAACGCCGCTCGTGTACCACCGCAGGCCGTCACGCACAAACGGATCAGATTATTTGTTATTTAAAACTGTAAATGTATATGTTCTTACTATGAACATAAAGAACGAGTGTATCCACAGAGTGTTTGTCACATCTCACAACCCGAGTGTTTCTYCTTCCCATCAGCATCATATTACACTCCCGAAATCTGGAACCGGGTCATGGGAAATTTTCTGCAAAGGGCTCGTTATTGTGATGGAGACAATGATTTGTGTAGCTCTGTGTACTGTGCCGAGAACAATGGCACAACACCTCCAAGGCCGAGCTGAACAGATGGACGAGAGAGAGAGAGAGAGTGTGTGCGTATACGATGACCTGCTTCTTCTATGGAGGAGTGGCTGTGCCTGTTTTTATGAGGTAGCTCCAGGGTTCCCCGTGACTGATGCACATATTATAAGGTATTATTAGGCTGTTCGGATGCATGGCAGCGACCCTGCACCTCATAATGAGGCTGTGCGTGCCAGCCGCTTGGCCTCGCCTCGTTTACTGCATTTATTCTTCATAAGCATCCAGGAAAAAAAAAAAAAGGCCCTCCTGTAAGCATGCCCCTCCCTGTGAAAAACACACACACACACAAACTCAGCCCTCTGACACACCCTAAGATCCCCAAGATGGCCACTGGAACAAAGAACGAAGGCAGCAACAGAGGCCAGAGTTTGTTTCCAGTCCTGACCACAGAGCTTCATCTTAGAAACGGAGGAAAAAAAAAAAAAAGAAATAGAAACAAGATGCTACTGTAGCAGAAAGTGCTGTGTCACCTTCAAGGATGAGTGTAATGGGTAATCGAAATCATGCCGTGTGAATTATCGAACTGAATCGAGAGAGCGGGGCTTTAAATAAAACACCTGGGGATAAAACGCTGGCAGGTTATTAATGTATTAAGGGAGGAGGTGATGTCATCAGGAGGGCAGGCTGACCTCAGCGCTAAGTTCTGTGTGTGTGTGTGTGAGAGAGAGAGAGAGAGAGAGAGAGAGTGCGCGCAAGTTTCTTTGTCTTAGTGGGGACCCCCCCAAGGATGTTAATATCATTTTGACCTTGAGTGCATTTTTCACCCTACTATAATCTGAAGCGTACACACACACAAACACATAAACAATCCTTGTGGGGACCACTGAAAAGTCCCCATGAGGATGAACCTATCTATCTGACCAAACAATCATTTTGGCTCTTTTAGGTTTTTCAGGTTAATCAGGTTTCTTTGTGGGGACCAGCCAGGTGTCCCCACAAAGTTACATCTGTGTTTTTTACCCCGAAGGATATTTCTTGTTTGGACCCTACTAAGATATGACTCGACATGAAAATCACCTCTTTCTTTTGTGAAGATTTTTTTCTTTTAGTCTTGTGAGGACACACGCAAAATGTCCCCAGAAAGATAAGCGTTTTCCTTTTTTAATATTTTGGGGAAATTTGTTGGTCCCCAATAAAAACACACAAGTTGCAGGAATATGTAGCTACAAACATCTTCCTCACTGGGACCAGCCAGCTGCTGCAAAGCATACAGAAATATGATTGTTTATACCTTATGGGGACATAATGCTGGTCCTCACAGGGAAACTTGTTTTTCAAAAAATCTTTCATATTAAACCGAAAAAAAAAAGCATGAAAGGCGTTAGTTCAGTTCTTGGGGTTAAAGTAAAAAAAACTTTGGTTCCATTACAGTAGTGTTAAAACCGTAGCTGCGTTAATGATTACGGCAGTGGAAGGTCCTCAAAAGGAGAACAAGACGGACGTACAGTAGGTGTGTGTATGTGAGATACGAGACCTTGGCGGATAAGACAGAAAGAGACGGAGGGAGCCGAGGGAGGCTTAAACGTACGCAGGGAGTCGATAGTTCACCGGAGCAGCTCGGCGCTCGATGACATCATCATTAGCCCATCCTGCAGATGTTCGCTAACGCAATTGATTTTCTAATAAGTCTTCTCGAGCTGCTCACGTCGTGTCATTCTTCCGTGTTGCAGCCGAAAAACATTACAGACAAGGTTTTTTTTTTTTTTTTTTAAGAAGGACCTTTTTTTTTTTTTTAACTGGAAAGGGCACATCCAGAGTGATGAACTCGTCATGAGGGGTGAGGCATAGAGCTGGATGATGTCATGTGTGTGTGAGGCTGTGTAATCCCAAAGCACTACCTTATGTGCCTGTTACTGGCAGGGTTTCTCTCTTCTTGCCCCCCATTTATGTATCGATCTCTTCACCCTGGTTCTGCTTTCAAGGACGTAACCGAGTGAAGGCTACGTTACGGAAACGTGACCCACTACAGTAGTGTTTCCCTCWGGTCTGAAATATACTTGCGGTGGAAGCCCTCAGACCGGCCCGGCATTACCTGACAGCACAAAAGTGGTCTACTACATATAATAAACCACTAATTACTGTGTGTATGTATAGGGCCAGAATTGTGCAATATAGAATTTAACATGCAAGAATCACCTTTTACAAGTAACAAGATGTCCCAGTGTCCTTATCGCTAGTTGCAGCCCTGGTGTGCGCGTGTGCGTGTCCCCGCTACCTAGCAAACAAAGTGTTATCGTCCACTACTCTGCTTTATCGCAATAAGCGTATAGTTTATTTTCCTCAGTATTTCACAGATCCGGCTGTTATTGGCACCATAAACAACAGTGTAGTGGAAAAACACAGACTTTGCTTACGCGTGTTGCTCATTTTGACAGCGCGCCTGTGTATGTGCGTGTAAATAAGACATGAGGAGAAGAGACGGCAAGTAAAATCACCTCGTCACTCTAACAACACAATTACCTGAACCTGAATCTCAAGTAATATAAATGTGAATTTTATGATTTTTTTTTCTTGCCTTGATTAAAGCCGAGCACTTAAAAGGCCACATGGGAAAACGGATTCCGTAATTTAAAAAAAAATTCTTTGCCTTTCGTAATCCTTTCCGGAATAGAGCGAAAGGGGTTCAGCTTGGCAGCACAGGCTGTGATAACAACCCGGGGTCAGATTAATTATTATTTTCTACTTGGAGTGCCAGTAATTTGCTTCATCTTGTCATTGTAATAATTACTTTTGCTCAAGAGAATTACAATTAAATGCCTAATTGTCTATACATATCCTGTTCACACACACACACAAAAAGGGACACACCAAGCTGTGTGGACTGTTTTGCGAAAAAACAGTGTGCTGTTATAGGAAAATCATCATTATTATACTAATCATGATGATGATAATAACCCAGTCAGAATAAAAACGCATCATGTAAACATAGTCCGGCCTGATTGGAATGAGTGTGTGTGTGAAAACCTGTTGTAAGCTATTCAGTGGGTAAATATTAGCCACGTAAACTCTTGATCAGAGTGTTTTTCTTGTTGGAATAAATATATTCCTTCTCAGGATGTTTGCTCCACGTCAGTGAAGTGATGAGTTTCCAGGAGGGGAAATTTTGTACCTCCGTTATACTTTATAGTAATATAGGAGTCCCATTAACCTTCGGGCTTTTTGCTTAGCGGCACCTACACTATGGAATGCTCTTCCAGAGTATCTGAGGATGCCGCAGACTGTTGATGATTTTAAATCTGGTCTTACCTTTTTATCAGAGCTTTTTGGTTAAAATAATTTGTAGCACTTTGAAATGTGCTTCAAATATATGGTGCATTATAAATAAAATGTTTATTATTATTATTATTATTATTATTATTATTATTATTAACCTGTATTTTCTTCAGACTTTCATCCACTGGGTCTCCGCTGAGGCCGGAACACTGATTGGCTCGCATTTCCCACGTAGTAAAGCATCTAACCAATCACAGATGAGGCTGAAGTCTTGCCAACAGTCATAACTCAGAAGCAGCATTTATGGGGGAAGATTTGATGTTAAACCTAGTCATAAAATTTTGTTATATTTTTTTAATGTTCCAATTTTACAATGTTACATGTGTTATGCTGAGGTTATATTTTATAATTAAACGTTACATCGTGATCGCATGCTTTGAGCACGTCTAGTTGGAATCGCAAATCAGAATGATTTTTCAGTCTGATTTGAAGAAATTTTGTCTGTTTAAACTTGACTACTTTAATGCATGTCGTCTTTCATACCTTATCAGCTCTCATAAATTATTAAATCATGGCACCTTGTACTTTTTTTTTTTTTCATCCTTTTTGATTTATACTTACTATCATGGAACATCCGTGAAACAAGTTAATCATCTGTTCTCTTTTCTGTCATGGGAGTCATTTTCTTTGTTATCTACTTCTTATAGTAGAGAAGGAAAAAAAAAAACAAGCTTGTTGCAAGTTGCAATGAAGACTCCTTCGAGACTTATTACCTTTTTAGGCTTTTAGTTATCTATGCTCAAAAACAAAATGGCTTTTAACCTGTTTAGGTACCACATACATCTGTCACACAAGTCATCTATCGAAGCGATAACGTATTCGAATGAGGGTGTTAATATAATAAACCTGTGACTGGAATCATGGCTGTGATTACTGTCAGCGCTGCTGTTCTAGAAAATGAGTCACAAATTCTGACCAATTAGATTCGAGGATTCAAGAGCGACGACCTGTAGTATAAGCGCCTGCTCATGTTTCGTTCTACCGACTCTAACTCCGACTCCTCTTCTTCCTCCTCTCCAGCCAAAGCAGATCGGCGATGATTTTTGCGGCCTGGTCCTGAACCAGCCTCTCGGAGGTCTCCGGGTCATCGAGGGGACGCCGCTATACGACGAGCGCACAGACGGCATGGCCTCGGTGGCAGCGTACACCTACGGGGATCATACGGTGGTGTTCGTCGGGACGCGTACGGGCCACCTTAAAAAGGTAAGGCGTGAAAATGTGCGCCGTTTCAGATCTCGCGGCGCCGGCGATCGATCAGATGGGCGAGTTGAACGTCAGGTCAGCGTAATGAGAGGGTTACAGGTTTTCTTTTGGGAAACCGATCCTCTTAAGTGCGTGCGTATATTGAATGTGTGTGCGTCTGAGCGCGACCACAGGTGCAGCGTGCGGGTGAAAGTCAGACGAGGCTGAGCGAGTGAGAATGTGCCAACGAAGCCTTACAGGGGTCGAATTGCATTTAATCCTATTATACCGCTGCACATGTGTTTCCCCCTGCAATGGGATATACTGCAACCCGCAGAAAGCATTCACCCTACATTCCAAGATGTACACACACTCTCGTGTGTGTATATATACCAACACACACACACACACACACACACACACTCCGGGAGCAATAATAAAAGACCACCTTTATGAGTCACCATATCTGTGAGCAGGGAACAGCTGGGGATGTTTAAAGAATAATACGGTCACTGCTGAGTTTATGAAAATCTCCATACAAGTTGCAAACTGAATTTTTTTTTTATATATTTTTTTTTCTCCCTCTGCGCCGTCTCAAACTGTTGGCATTCAGGCATGTCAACGAGCTGAGAGAGAGAGAGAGAGTGGGGGAGAGACAGTACTGGCTGGGGGATTTTGTCACTGTAATGAAAGTTTCAGGCTGTGTATAATACAATAACCTCTGACACACGTGAGAAATGAGCGTGTTTATAAGAAGAAACATTACTCACCGCTTCAATATTAGGCCAAGCCTGCAAAACAAACGTTCTGACAGAAGATTAAGTCTAATAAATTCGCCGTGGCACGGCGGCGAGATCGTTTAGGGAAGGTGACTCAGCCAAATTCTTTCCCTAATTAAAAGTACGATTACTCATCGAAATTAATTCTGTGGTAAACGCCGTACTGTAGCTTAAATTCAACCCCCCCCCCATTTTATTTCCCCAAAAACTAATTTGCCTTGGGTTTCAAATCGCACAATGATTTTAATTAGCACTTTTAACCAGCTACAGCTTTATCGCTAAGCTGAAATATTAGCTAGCATGCTCATATCATGGATGTATTCTCAAGGTCACATCAGTTATATAAGTTTATTTTTGCTAGAATTTATTGATGTTTAGCACAGTGCTACAAAATCAACGTATATCTGTGAGAACTGTGCGATTCAAATGATTGTGCGATTCACTTCAGGTCTTGTTGATTGGTTTTCGATTCAGAATCGATTCATTGATTGGTTTTCGATTCACACCTTTTTTTCTTTTAATAATAAAAAATTTATAATTTTTTTTTTTTTAAATAAATTGTTTACAAATGTTAAATAGTTGAAGCTTAATGAATTGTATGCACCATGAAAATACGTACTGCTTCAAATTCGGTGCAAATACTCGGTGCAAACTAGCTGCATTACTGCCACCTGCTGGACTGGAGTGTGGAGCAGAAAACTCGTAGGAAAAAATAAAGATTATCGCTTTGTACGAGACATGATATTTAAACAATCAACCACACAAATTACACATTTCAATGTTTATTAAATACTTTCAGTAGTGTAAAAAAATACATGGTTCATAGTGCTTTTGAATTGAGTCTAAAAGCTTGAAAATTGCGAATCAAATTGACTGTCTAGATGCAATTCCCATCTCTAAAACTTACAACCGTATGATTATAATAAGGTGTGGCGTTTAAAAATGTACTAAGTAGCAAGTTGGGGATTTTCTTCAAATGTATGAGGCGAAAAACTTAATAGAGAGATCTACTCTAAAACACACAAATATATTGATATTGAAATAGTTATGTGATGTGCAAAGCTTCTGGTGCTTAATCGTTGGCTGGTAGTGTGTTTTTGTCAATGCTGTTAGTTAGTTTGTTTTGTCCTGGTGTCACTGAGGGACATTGTTATTGTTAGCAGAGTTACACTGGAGATAATTACCATGCATAAAAAATTSGGTGTTGGGTTAATCTGAGGGGAATAAAAAAAAGCAACAATTTCAAATAAAAGAGATAATCAGGTTTTTCTATTATCTCACAAGATGAGCTTTTCTGTTTTTTTTTTTTTTTTCCCGCTCATTGTTTTTCATCGGAGTTCAGTGGCGTTGGCGGCGACAATCCCCCTTTCAAAAAAAGATCTGTGTTGTTTAATTGATTATGCAGTTTAATCGACCTTTTGTTCATTGATGCAGTTAACAGAATCGTTGAGACTATTTTTAAAATCAGAATTGGTTCATACTTTTGAAATAATTTAGGTGAACTTAGTTTAAAATTACAAACTTAGTTTAGAAATTACAAACTGCTTCGATCTTCTGTAAATACTCGCGTTTTGTTAGAGTATTGCTTATCTTCATATTTTGTCTTCATGGGCAGTTGGTGTAACACTGCCACCTACTGGACTGGAGCATGGAGCACAAGAAAAAAAAAGTTGAGACTTAATTTGTCACATATACTGTACATTACTGTTTCATTAATTCTTTCTTCGTACGTCCCAGCGTAACTGCGGTCAGAGAACAGGGTCAACCATGATGTAGCGCCCTGGGGCAGATAGGGGCCTTGCTCAAGGGCCCAACAATGGCAACCTGGTGGACCCGGGGCTCAAACCACCAACCTAGTAACTCAGTGCCTTAACCCTCTGAGCTGCCCCTAAAAGAAAAAAAAAATCACTTTTTTATGAGATGTGACATTTAAATAATCAATAACACAAATTACACAGCGGTTAAGTGTTGATTAATACTTTCACTCGTTTTAGTGCTCGGAAAGCTGTAAGAAATATAGCTAATATAAGAGATAATGTTAAATAAAATTTTAATAATAAGGTTGGGTTTTCCTCCAGGTATAGTAACACAGTTGTTCTTTGCCACGTCAAGCCGCTAGGTTTTTGCACAAAGGTGGAGTGCGTCCAAGCACACAATTGGGAAATATAAACATCCTCACGTTCATTGCACTCCCAACCCCGGGGTCTAAAGTTCACCCCTCAGAGACGGGTCCTGTTTTGTTTTACTGTTATTTATTGAAATTGTGTCCCTGTACATGGTGTAATACAGCACCGCTGCTCACGATCAGATGTTCACATGGCCTTGAGAGCTCTCGGACATCATTCTGGATTGTATTCTGTCGTCGTCTGGTTTGGAACAACCCAATTTTGTCCCGGCAGCGATAACATCACATCACATTTGGTATATTATTTGCAGTGATGATATCTTTAAAGCACACTCTCTTCCATCGTAAGGGCCTCGGATTGAACGGGTGTCATAATAAATAGTCAATCTGCGGTCGAATCTTTTTGTGTCTGTCTGAAAAACCCGCTATCAGAGAGGAAACAGAGGTTTTTTTTTTTGCGTTTTCTGCCTTTTCATTTTTCCTTCTTTGCCGAGCGAACGGGTCCGCATTAAGGGAGATGTGGTGGTGCATAATTAATCACATATTGCTTCTTATCACAGTTACAGTGTCTGCAATAAGCTAATGTTGATGGATTGTGATTAATGCAGGCTTTGCATCAGCATCAGCTTTTGTGGGCGAGAATTTATGGGTGAGCCTGTTGCATTTCACCACGACTGAGGGATTGCACAACTTAAACACTCGGAACACAATCCATAATCGGGTGCGACGTGAAAACCGTGCGATAATTTAAGCTGTTTCTTAGACGTGTTTGAAATGTAATGTTGTCGAAAAAATTGCAGTTAATTTTTGAATGCAAACGGATAGCCTGTGGTACAAACTGTGTAACTGGGCCAGCCAATCAGAGCACACCTATTGGAACAGGCCAATGGGAGCAATCCTAGTACGATCATCCTATTCCAGAAGAACCAGCCTATCAGGGCCAGTCTGGGAGTTAGAAATGATTCTGATTGGCTAAAACTGCCAGCTAATGAAGATGAGAGAAAATATCTATAGTGCGTAGTTAGTTAGTTAGTTAGTTGTATTGTGTGTATACGGTATATAGATATTGTGTATATACAGTATATAGTATATAGGGCTGTAGCTATCGAATATTGTAGTAATCGAGTATTCTACCAGAAATTTCATCGAGTAATCGAGTATTTTTGCTTAATTGAACAGCAATATGTATACAGCATTTTATCAGAAATAAACATTGACATTATTCACAATACAAGGAATAGCTTAAAGTTGACTGAGATGAATTAAGTGCATTACAGCCATACATTCTTATTTTCTCCTTTTCCCAGATGCAAAAACTAAAAAAAGGTATTTCAAATGACTTTAAGTATTAAAAAAACTAAGGCACATTTTAAAATAAATTTGAATRTATTTTTATCGCTCCTTTCCATTTTGCAGAACGTTTTACAGAACGCTCCGTCAAAGCAATACACAGCTAACTGTTTGTGTCTCCTTCCGCTTTGTTGGTGACGTAAGCGCTTTTTCTTCGTCGGTGTTTTTGCGCAATAAATAATTGCGCAAAAACATAATGCAAGCTTTTAAAATTAATTAAACGAAGCTTCGAGGCAGAAGGTTTTGCCTCAATCATTTTTCGTAATCGAGTTACTCAAGGAATCGTTTCAGCCCTAATTGTGTAGATATAATTTGTAAGATTATGAATAATAAAATGTAAGCTATATAATAATAGTATTAAAATCTATACAGCAGTTTTTCATTAAGACTTTCAAAATTTCAAAGTGTTTCTAAAAAAAAAAAAAGAGAAAAGGCAAAAAAAAGGGGAGAGTTGTAAAGAGCGGCAATAGAAAGGTATACATGATACCTATATAAAATAGGATAAAATGACTAATCATGGGCTTATGGCTATCCATGTATCGCTATACTGACTTCAAAACTGATTTTTGAAAAGTATTGTTTCATTTATAAGTGTTTGCATCTGTGTCGGTCAGAAGTTGCCATTCCTCTATAATCCTGTTGGTGGCGTGGTCTAAACTGTTCACACATTTGCAGGCAGTACAGCAAGAAGTTTGGTTGAAATTGTAACATTTTGTAAAAAAAAAATGAATATGGCATCTGTTATTTTGTAAAATTGTAATAGAATGGAATCAGCAGGTAGGTCTTGTAATAATAATGTATTTGGTGGCACACCATGTATATTGATGATTTGGTTAAAATAGTTTTTTTTTTTGCTTTTACAAATATCACCAGAAACAAATGTATCACTTAAATACTTAAAGCCCTCAGCAGAAGCAGGAACTTGCAGAACATTTTTCATTTCCGTATAATAATTATCGAAGGCATTTACTTTAATTGCTACCTAAAAGTGAAAAAAAAAAAAAAAAACGAGCACCTTGTTTCCGTCATCTTGCTGCTACATGCCAGAAAAAGAAACAGCAATCACAAGAGCATGTATGAGTAAAAGCTTCAGGGATTTTCCCTTCTCGACAGATCCAGCTGTGTTTGTGTCTGTGTGGGTCTGATTGGTGTCTGTGTGGGCGTGGCCACGATGAGGTGATTAATCTACAAATCAAAAGCTGTAAATACTTTTGAACGATCCCCATTTTAACATCTGCAGTCAATAAAAGCGACAGTYGAACTTCTGGCTAAGCTCTCGTCCGTAGTCTGGCCCGCGCAGATCGCCGAGATTATAAATCACCTCTCGCCAAACAGTACCTCCATAATAGAGTTAAACTCTTTCCAAATGGTTCTCGAACAGCGTGTTTGACAACATGCAGCGGTTTGGTGTGTTAATCCACCTGAAGGGCGCTGGTGCAGGCTGGGTAATTGCTGCGTATCTCCCTCCTGCCCCTGCCTGTTTGTTTTGGCAGGAGAAGAAAGCGCGCAGGCCTCTTTTCTCAGGCCGTACGGAAATCACCCATGAGCCGTCAGCGCTTCCTGTCCCTGCAAAGTGGTGCTGGAGTTAGTTAACAGGAGACAGAAGGAGACAGTTATCACACTCTTGTATAGCCAACACAAACATTATTATTATTATTACTACTGGCCTGGTCAATATCTAGTCATATGTTTTTTGTTGAATTGTTTACAGAGTTCAGATTTTTTTCATAACTCGCTAATTGCTCGATCACTATCAGCCACCATTAGGATTTTTAGCGGATTTCAAGCAAAACTGTTATTCCTTTCAAACTTCCTTGGAAAARTCTGCTGGCCAGCCAGTCCGATTTTATCAGAAGAAGAAAAGCTTAGTAGCTTAGACATCTGGACTATATTCTCTAATTTCACTTTCATTTAATTAGTTCCCTACAGTACGTTATCAACAATGCTGTCGACTCCCTGCTCATAGTGGTGAGGGGGGGATTTCRCTCTCACTTGTTTTCTACCTAAAGAGAGTGAGGCACCAGCTCCTTAATGCAGAGGTCTGTCCAACTCGTCCGTCTCTTCTTTTATACTCTGCTCAAAAACGATCAGCTTCCAAAGCTGTAACTTTCATGCTTCATCAATGCAGCTGCGCTTGTCATCATGTTTCTAAGTTGAGACTCTGGCTGAAAGTATTGAGAACAAAGAAAAAAAAAGAATTATTAGTATCGAGTCAGTGTTTTAATGTGTTTCTCAAAGTTTGAAAATAATCACAAGATGATAAAAATAATTTGTAATTCTATTCAATCAAGTTCAACAATTAATACTCGGCCAAGTCCTTTGATTTGATCCAAACCTGCTGGATCTACCTGGGCATAGAGTCACAAAGACGTCTGCAGGTGTTACTAACTCAATCCATGCCTGCCTGATCGCTTTATGAAGGTCATGTACAAAAAATTATTTCTTTACTGCTCCTGCCTTCGTCATCCTTGCCCAACAGTTTTCTATTGTTTTTAAGTGATGCCCCACGCCATGGCATCGTCACCTAGCCAGCTTTTCACTTGTTTTTTAGATAATTAGCACAACTCTTGAGCCAGACTTGAAGAACGAGAACTAAATATTAATAAAATCACTTGTTTTATTAACAGGGAGAACAATAATACATTGTCTTAATACTTTTGGGCACCACTGTAAGTAATTCACCTCAACCGCACTGTAGAGTCGCAATGCATCCTGCCACTTTTGCACCAGTATATATATATCTATTTGGGACATAATGGAGTATTGAACATTACTTTCGAAAGTACGTGAGTGGGCCACCAAGTGGTCACCCTATCATCCGGAKATCACCAGTTCGATTCGCGGGTGGTGCTGTAACCTCTCGTAGCCGGAGGTCTAGAGCGAGCTGATTGGCCGAGCTCTCTCAAAGGGGAGGGATGAGAGGTACTTGGTGCTCCCACATTAATCACGGCTGTACAGCCAATCAGGGGTGTCTGTGAGCTCATGCAAGCAGGAGGAGYGGATAGCGCTGACCTCCGAGTGTGTTACGTCGCGCCAAACTGTGCATGAGCGAGCAGTTCGAAAAGATGCAGTCGGCTGGCGTCATGTGGTTTGGGGGAAACGCGTGATAATCTTCAGCCCTCCTCAATTCAACATTGCATAATCACATACACTCTGATGTTCAGAAGTTTTTGGATGTGTGAAGGTTCTTAGATTTTAATGCTTTGTTAGCCAGCGACTAATCAATACGTTACAAAATAACAATTAAATTTGGTAAAACCACTAAACCTCCGCATCTACTTGTGGATTGCGCTAGAATTTACTTTTTAAATATCAATATGTAGTAAATAAAACTTTTTCATTCGATTTAATTTATGGTCTTCCAGTAAAATAAGTTCTATTATTTCTCAGTTCGGAAAAAAGAAAATCAATTGAGGATCTTTTTAAAAACAAATTATAAAATGTATATATTGTTTTAGCCGCATATATCCATGTTTTGTCATGTGGTGCTGGTGGAAAAGGCAAATTACGATTGATTTGTTTGAAGTTGAAATGGATAACCACTGAATCACAAGTGATCCTGTGTAATATGAAGAAAAAAAAATCTTTCTATAAAAGCATCGCAATTGTTCATTTTTTGACTGGAAATGTTGCTGTGTATTACAACAACTGTAACCGACTCTTTATTGGCACCAGGTTTATTTCCATGTTCACGTTAAGATACATAAAAGCTGTCCCAATTCGTTTTCTACTCTTGTTCTGCATGGATTTAGTCCGTGTTGACACAGCAGAGCCACTTCTTAACCAGAACGCTGGATGTGTTATGATAAGCTACGGCGAGATTCCAGTGGATGACAACAACTAAATGCGAACGCGGGCTGTGAAAATCGAGGAAGGAACCGTGACAATGGCCAAAGCTCCTGAGATTGACTTTGAAGCTCCGAGCTCGCACAAATGGGTCTGAACTGGAGGAAAGCCAGGCTGAATCAGTGGAGCGGAACAAGGTGAAATTCTCAGAAAGGATTGTACCAGTCTTTGCCTAGTTTCACCTTTCTGTTTATAGTTTTGCAGACCACATCTGCTTGAAAATCCCACTGCATGCCCCCCTGCGAGTTCTTTGTGGCCATTTCTACCCCGAACGTGAAGCCAAATGAAAATAAATAGAAGTCGCCATTTCCCCCTGCACCTGCTATCTGCAGCATGGCCGCAACAGACTCCTCCTAATCTCGCCTCTGGGAAATAAACCCAAGGCTGTTGGGGATTTTTTTTTTTTTAATGGAACTCTGCGGCTAGGATATGTGCATGTTTCATGAGACGATATATCAGCTTTGGGTGAGGTATGAAAGGAAGTATGTGCATACTTGAACTCTCGATAAGGACGTTTTATGTAGCGTTAATGTAAAGTCTATTTAACAGCTAAAAGGCTTTTGATGTAGTGGCCATATATCAACAGATCGACCWTCAAGCCGCCCTGACCTTGTCCTTCCTTCCTGTAGCAGCGAGCGGCGGAAGCTGTTGTGCCGCTATCAGAGCGGCCATATCCCGCTCCCCATACAGTAGTACTGTTACCGTACCCGTGTGTGATTTCTCRTGAAGGTCATGCTTCATGTGGGTCCCCTCTCAATAAAATGATTGAAAACAGACCCGGCTCTCAGAGATGACTCACAGAAGACGTGCAGACTCCTAAACCTTTTTTGCCCAGAAAATTAAGAGTAATCGTCCTGGAAAAGGGTCAAATGTGGAACAGAGACGAAATCCGGAGAAGTTTAACGGTGGAAAAGTCTCCGGCAGTTCCCAGGAAATGATCACAAAGGCTTGTACGGACAAATTTCCAAGACAATGCTGGGAAAGAGGAAGTCGTATTTATTCCGTGATGCGCCGATACCTTTACACGCGTTATTACACAGGAATTTAGCAGCAAATAATGTGAACACGAACCAGGAGTGAGAAAACAGGAGGATTGTTGCATCGAAATCCAACTGGTTGGTTTAATGATGAGGGGAAAAACAAAAAAAAAAAAAAAGAACTTTTTGGGTGATTTTCAGCTTCAAAAGTCATAAGAATTTTGGGGAAGTTTAAGAAATTCATAGTTTAATATGATCAAATTTAAATTTTATTTGGCATATACAAAACCATAAATAGAAAAACATGCAGTGAAATGCTTACATGATGATGATGGTTGTCTTTGTTGATCTTAATTAATTTGAAATTGGTTAATTTTCTTTTTTGATTTTTTTGGAAAATCCTGCTACTTTTCTATTTATTTATTTTTTTTTGAAAATTTAATTTTTTTTTAAATCCTACAAATTTAAAATTTTACACACAGAAAATACAATAAAGCTGAAAGTAGAATTTGCCAAGAAATAAAATGTACAAAATAAAACAAACTTTAATTACATTGTAACAAGATTAACAGCATGAAAGCGTAAAGTGTGGAAAGTCTAAAAACATAATGAGGAATATAATAAGTTTACAGAAGCAGTAAACAAGCATTATAAAAAAATAATGAAAGGTGTTAAGAGGTGTCAGGAGCAGTGTGATCGTCTATCATGCTTGATTGGCTCGAGTAGACAAAAGAGCTTTTAACATGCAAACTTGTGTACACATTACTGCGAAAGGACAAGGATCCAAATAATATAATAATATAGCACACATTTCCTAATCTCCACAGAGCAAGGAAAAAAAAAATTAGTCGCATGACTCATTTCTTCTCAAATACTTAGTTACGCCACCTCTTACCTTAATGGCAGCTCTAATTTAATCCTGTCTAATACAGATTCCACGAGTGCCTCGACTTCCTGTTAATTTTAGCCCAGTCTTCCACTCTCTGGGTTTCGGTTCAGCTAGGGTTCATGGTGAGGCCTCTCTTTCAGCATTTCACCTGCACTTTTAACCGCTTGCACATGGGAGTTTATGGGATTGAGGTCTGGTTAATTTGGAGGCCATTCGAAGTCCCTCCATCCCCCCCCCTCGCGCCATGTTTCATTGTTCAGGCTCATCGGACGTCTTTCCCGACGCAAGCTACATTGAGCGAGTGGGGACCGCTACTGTTGTCTCTTTTTGACGTGAACAGGAACGCAGCTTGGGAATAAAGCCGTCAGTCAGAAATCTGAGAAAATTTTGCGGTGTAGGTTTTGTCTCATTGCCCATGCTCCCCGTTTCCCGGTCCCTGTTTGGGGAATCGGGCGCAGCCTGCAGGTCTTCTAGCTTGAACGTTATACAGTTGCACTGAGCTTTATTGGGTTTTATCGCATATAGACTTCTGTAATAATTTACCTATAAGCACTCAACCTGCATCCGAATTCACTGCCCACCGTAAGAACTTGCCGTGCGCTCGCATTACACACATTTCCATGCCAGTAAATCTTAAATGATCAGTCCTGGATTGAGCCGAGCATAATAATGCGCGCCATTTAAAATCCATTTCACCAGAATGTAGCGCAAGGGTTTTATTGTCTCGATTTAGCATCCCAGCCATGTCCCCACAACAGGTCAGGCCCGCCCTTTTTGCGCCCTTCGCTTCAGCTTAAGAACAGGGGTATGATATTCAGATCTGACCTTGCTTCGTTATCTTCCGATCTACCTGCGATTGGCCGCCAAATGGAGCTAATTTTACAGTATAAATCAGAGGGCGTCCCGTCCCTGGAAGCGTCCGATGGGCCTGATTTATGAGTCGCTTCAGCTCTCGGCCACGTTCGATCATCGCTAAATCTGTTTGCCGTAAATCGGCTGTCAGGGGGCATGCCAGAAAGACGTGTTGTAATGTGAAGCAGAGCATCAAGCTCCACATGCTACATACAGGAAACGGGTTTTATTGGTGCAGTATGGGAAAGATGTCATGTTCTGTAATTGTGACAGGACTTGCAGTTTGGATGAGCGCATTGCTGAGTGCTCGATAGTTTCATAGGGGGTTGGATACAGCTTTCGATTGTTAAAAAAATATGCCATTTTATGGTGTTAACTGGATGAACTGTCAAACTGCAGTGTTTCAAACTAGCTTGCAAATGTTTCTAACCTTTTTCGAAAAGTGCGCTGTTGATATAGTTACAGCTACTCTTAAATACCTGATTAATATTATTAAAAAATTACCTTAAAGTTCAACTTTATGTAGATGATCATCAAAGCGGTTTTCAATTCACATATTCACTCTTACCGAGCTGTCCAGCGATGTGAGCTAGATGCGTTCGATTTACCCGAAAGAAAAAAAGTGTGCTAATATTTTCGTCATTTGATTTCAGTAATCATGCTAAACAAAATTTTTGCATCTGACTTGCACTATAAACAATGATTCAATCTGTGCATGCAATCTATGGATGAGTGTTTCTATACGGATTTTCATTATTAAGCGTAAAGACATTGAATTTGTGCCAAATGGCCAATTGGCTTTACATATGTCCCGTAGATCATTTGTGTAAATGTCCTACTTGCTATAAACTAAAGGTAGGAACATTCACAAGTGAGAAAAAAGAAGATTGAGACATGGGTTAAAAAAAAAAAAAATCAGCTGCTGTTAGAAACAGCAGCAGGATTATTGCATATCATTGCATAAGAAAGCTATATAGAGATGTTTTAATCTGATTCTTTCTCAGTAAGAAAAACGTTTATTATTCCGCATGGATAGATTACGATATTTTAAAATGACATGTTCGGTGTTCCTCTGATTGGCTGCTTGATTTGTACCTTTTGGCGGAGGTGTGTGCTTCATCAGCACTTTACTGATTTGTAGTGACGGGTAGATGCGACCGAGCCGGTCCAGGGTCAGGTCCACGGTCCCTCTACCTGAACTTTAAACTGCTGTTTGACTCAGCCTCATCGATTTCCCGACCTTTTGCCTGGTTAAAAATGCCATTGAAATGTCATTGGATTTAATAGAAACTCTTTCCATTTTTGACATTTCGCTCCCCTCCGCCCCGGAGACCAATAAAGCTTAATAAAGCTCTTAAACCAGCGGCCATGCAGCACCGAGGGCTTTATGGGTCCCGATGCCATCGGCTGTGATACCTACCTGATTAGCCAGACACTTTGCAAGGCAGAAAATCTCCACGAGCAAGACTAGATGCCCTCAGGTCATTTTTTTTTATTTTGATATTTTATTTTTGGTTGAAAACAGTTCTTTTTTTTTTTTATCCGGCAGTGATGTTTAGGAGAGAAAAAAAAAAATAATACTGCTCCACTGCGGGTGACTGGCTCTGTTTACAGAAGCCTTGGATGTTCTCAAAAGGTTTGCGTATGTTTTGTCTGTATTAAACACTTGTTGTGTTCACCTGTCTGTGAACCTAAAACATAAATCCGCTTTCCCTTGATGTGTTTTTTTTTTTCATGCCTGAGCCGCAGGAGACACCTGGATGCCTTACACTGAGCTCGTAAGTGTGAATTAGTGCAAGTGTTTAATTAGTTTTATATAGAATTCTGTAGTCCAGGACAGACATTACCTTTAACTGATGGTTCTGAAAAGGTGCCAGTTGGACTCCAAAACAATAGCAAGTAAAAATATGTATTGAAAATGGACTGTTTTATCACATTCATGYGTCATGTACACAACCATACACCGTATGATATGCAGTGAAATGCTTATAAATTAATAAATCGCATTAGAGAATACAATTAAACTAAAGATAAAAATGAAAGAAAAAATGAAAGTTTGGTTGGAAATTAAAACAGAAAATAGAAATATATAAATAATGAAACATCATACCCATATAGTATGATAATAATAATAATAATAATAATAATAATAATAATAATATACTAAAATGTCATGGTTGATAATCATTTTGATTAATAATGTAGCAAATATACAGTAAGCTGACTTAATCGTATTCTTGTTTTTGGTACCAAAACACTCGATAATTGATTCAAACCTGAAACTTATTTGATTGTATTAAAAAAAAAAAAAAGTAAATAAATTGAAATGATGAACTGTTCTATATTACAAATATCTTTTGTAGTGTTTTTCCTAAAGTAGTCTAAGTGTAGCGGTACGCATATTCGAATTCCTACCGTTAAGTACAGGATGTTCGGGTTGAGTGTGTGTTGTGATCCGAGTGAATCCAGTCTAGCATTAACTGGTGCTGGAGGGTTTTCTCCCTCTTCATTCAGTAAATTCAGATTAATGGGACAGGCAGCACGTCTCTGCAGACTTGTGGCGAAATAATGAAATATTACTAAAGTTGTAGGGAGTTCGTACAGGGTTGGAAAGGAAGATAAACAAGTTTGTTTAAAGTGTAATTCCGCATCACTTTCTAAGCACCGATTCACAGGCCAGAATTACATCAGAGCGTTCGACAGATAACTAGGGAAACTCGAAGTAGGGGTTTTGTTCCCAACCTACAAGGCAGCTGTCTTGGTCAGTGAAAACTGTGAAAATTATAGTAAGTGTTTTAGATTTGACAAACGAACACGTCCTTATGTTGATTAATCTAAATATAATACTTGTATATACAGGAAAACTTTCAAAGTTCGAATGTACTTTTTTTTTTTTCCTGCTTTCCTTGTGTATTCAGGAAATTATGCCCAGTTTAACTCTGATTTCATTTTGTACAAGTAAACTGCTTGACTGTACCGGCAACGTATCGAACTGTGACTTCAAAACCGAGTTACATAATGAACCATGACTTGTGCATACCCTTACACCCCTAACAGATGGCATCCAATACTGTACAAGTGTTGTATATATTGTGCACTATAGGCATTTGAGTCCAATAATTACCTTGAGCAACAAGAATTAATGGGCCAAAAAGTTGAGTTTTAAACATGTTTTGATGAGGCAACTAAATAAGCAACGTGCAGACCTTTAAAATGTGTGAATATTTATTTATTTATTTTTTGTACAAGTGGATAAAATACTAAGAACACAAACACAACATGTCTCCTTTCAATCATTGGACACGATGTCTACTGTTGAGTCTACTGTAAACCCGAGCGTGGCGGGACGAATAAGATCCAGATGTTGGAAATGTTCTTTATCTGTCGTCTGCGTGTTGGTACCAGATGTAGCAGCAGCCACTCTGATTAAGACGCTGCAGTGGGGGGAGGAAAGTGAAGAGACGCAAGCTGCTGGAACGTGAGTGATGGTCCGAATCTGCCTGTTGAAGAACCTACAGTACAACTTGTGGACAAACGAGAGAAGGAAAAMAARWAWAAAAAAAAAACGAAGATACACTAGTTTTTCTCTTTGGGCGTTTAGAGATGAATGGTCTCTGCCGAGGAAACGTGACGGCGTGTAACTGTTGGCCACAGAGTCATCCGTCTGCTTTAAGTGCCGGTGCTTGCTTCTCCCCCCTTTTTTTATGTCTCTGCATCCAGGCTAATCACTTTAGCTGCGCACCCTGGTCGTTCCAGATACACGCTGTGTTTATGAGCAATGCATTCTGGGATCAAGCTGTTCGGGGGCCACCTGCAATGTCGCTGCAACTTTTATCTGCTCGTTTCCTGTCGTAATTTAATGGGAGGCTTGGTAACTTCGTTAAAGGTCAGGACGAACAGGCGCTTGTGAACAGGCGCTCGGTGGGTAAAGAGGGCAAATCTTAAGCACCTGCTCGTGGCTGGCAGAGACTCAAGACGCTAGCTTCTCGGGTGCGAGCTGATCGGTKAAGGCACCGGTGGCAATAACGGATGCGTTTCGCTTGTCTTTCACTCCTTTAGAGATTGTCCCGAGACGTCTTATTTATTTATTTTTTTCTCTCTCATCCATTGTAAGTTTGACAGGAAATAACGTGTCATTTCGTTTCAAACTCTCTTTCTCTTTTACTGTTACTCCTGCTACTAGCGCACAACCACCAGACACGTTTTTATCACTCGGGTCTTGCTTGCGCGGCATCGTGCTTCTTCTCAATTTCCGCCCTGACTAACCTCGCAGCTAACCTTGAAGCCGTGCGCCGAAAAAACGAGCCATTAGATACCTCCGTCTGCCTTTTCCAGCCCGGTTGCTACGCTGATCTTCAGCCTACACAGGTATTAAAGTGGCTAATAAACTACACATTATGTCATCTGAGGAACGTACGTGCATGTTTAATGACACGGAGAGCACGAGAGAGAGAGGATGGTAATGAAGAGCCGAAACGCAGGCAGAGAAAAAGGGGGAGAAAAAAAAAAAAAAAGCTTTATAGTCATTAGCAAGGCTGTTTGAGAGTATAGCACTCAGTTGTTATGATCACTATATCAGATCTGCCATCACTGTTTGGTAATTAAGCTCCTGCAGCACAGTGTGTTTTTCTAGTTCTGCGGTTCGGAGGCCAGAGGCTCTCGGGCGGTGCGGAAAGAGCCGCAGCAAACGAGGCGGCTGATTTATGAGCACGGCGGCGTGCTGAATGAGCACTATGTCCCTGCAAATTGCTAAATTGAAGGGGGTCTTTGCAAATTCCTCCCATTAATGTTTCGCCGTCACATGTTCCGATTAGAGATGCGTTATTGAATAAAGCGCCGCACAAACGTGGAGAGCTATGCGTCGCAGAAAAACACAGAGCGAAACATTATATCGCTTAGACACTCGACTGTAGGGTTTTTATCAAACTTTGGATTTTCCCTCCAATTTCAGTCTATTAATTAGAGTGCTTTAAGAGGAGAAGCCGACGAACGCGTTGTTGCCAACTCTTTTCAGGACGAAGTAGATAACGCATGCTCAGATGTCTTGATAATTTCAGGATTAGCATATTAATTGAAATCTTCATGATCATTTAGATATCGGTACGTAACAAGAATGAGAGAATTTTCTGAAGACGATCGCAATATTTTATCAGAATTAAAAAAAAAAAAGAAAATGGATTATGCATTTTATACCTGTCAAAGAAATGTTGCATGTTCATGGGCACCACAAACAAATGGTTTTGTTTTATGGAAGGGGGAAAAAGTATCGAGCAAACAACAAAGAATTATGCTGTGAGATCAACAGTGATAAGAGGTTGATGTGAACATTGGTTTTGGTGATCAGTGATTGGTTGCTTGTTGATTAATGGTGATCAGTAGTTGGTTGTTGGGAACAGGGGTGATCTTTTGCTTTTTATTCATGGGATCAATGGTGGACATTGTCATTGTTGCCCACGACCAACCAATGTATGTACTGGGAACAGTAGTGATCATTGGTTAGGTATTGGGAACAGTGGTGATTAATGGTAGATTGTTGAGGAACAGTGGTGTTCAGTGATTAGGTCATGGGTAACAGAAGTGTTCAGTCGTTGGCTGATGAGGAACAGTGGTGTTCAGCGGTTAGTTGATGAGGAACAGTGGTTGATAGGGAAAAGCAATATTCCCTGTTCCCTGTGAACCAAACGCTGGTGTTCACAGTTCCTCATCAACCAAAAACTGAACACCACAGTTCCTCATCAACCAACCACTGGTGTTCAGTTGTTGGTTGATGAGGAACTGTGGTGTTCAGTGGTTAGTTCATGGGTAACCGTGGTGTTCAGTCGTTGGCTGATGAGGAACAGTGGTGTTCAGCGGTTAGTTGATGAGGAACAGTGGTATTTAGCGGTTGTTTCATAGGGAACAGTGGTTGATAGGGAAAAGCAATGTTCCCTGTTCCCTGTGAACCAAACGCTGGTGTTCAGTGGTTGGTTGATGAGGAACTGTGGGTTCAGTGGTTGTCAGCGAAGAGTGGTTGGTTGGGAGCCATGGAGATGAGTGGTTTGTTGTTGAGGAACAGTATTAATGAGTGCTTGGTTGTAAAGAACAGCGCTACCGTGGTTGCTGGGGAACAATGGTGTTAAGTGGCTGGTTGTTAGGGATCAATGGTGATCACTGGTTGGTTGTTGGGAACAATGGAGATGATTGTTAGAGAACAAAGGTTTTCAGTGGTTGGTTGTTAAGGGACAGTGGTTTTCAGTTGTTGATCATTGGGGAACAGTAGTATTCAGTGTTTAGTTGTTGGGAGCATTGGTAGCGAGTGATGGGTTGTGAAGGAACCCATCACTCAGTGGTGGTCAATACTTGTAATTTAATTGTCCCTGATGAGCAAGCCAAGGGTGATGGCGACGGTGGCAAGGAAAAACCCCCTGCGATGGCAATAGGAAGAAACCTTGAGGGGAACCAGACTCAACAGGGAACCCATCCTCATTTGGGTGATGGCAGATAGCAGGGATTGATCCGTCAGTGAGAACAGTAGTGATCAGTGTTCGGTTGTTGGAACTGGTTATCAGTTAGTATAAGCAGCAGCAGCAGTGAGGTGAGCTGGGGCGCTGTGTCGAGTGCAGAGCAGCCAGTAAAGTCTGCTAAAATGTTAGATTAGTCAGTAAGCTTGTAAAAATAAAAAAAATAAATAACAGCACTTAATGGGTAGAAAAAGTCCCGAATTCTAGCTAAGCTGGCAGCACTGTGTGGACCTATGAACACACACTTTCACCGTTTGCGTAGTTTCCAACTACATATTAAAAAACCACAATGGACCTAAATTAGAACCAGCTGACCTTTTTGTTTTTACTTCTAGTTTGAATCGCTACCGAATGGGTTTCGGTTTCCCCCAAGTATGCTGGCAACCTCTACAGGGTGTTTGGGGTGCAGCAGAAACATCGTTACCTCGTTGCAGTCATTGTTGCAGTCTCACTGTCTGAGGGAACTTTGCACATTAAACGAGAGCTGTCGTTTAAAACTCCTGCTCTGGATTTGTCCCCGTTTGGGGCAAGAGAGATCAAAAGCACGGTGGCGGTCGGTTACAGCGCTGATTGTGGCATCTGGACATGCGGGGATCAAGATTTGGCCGATCGTGCTCTCCCGGTCTCGGTGTGTTGACGGGAGCTTTCGCGCCTGTCTGGCATGCCAATAATGGAAGGCAATCTGCTGCGAGTGTTTAGATATGGATACGGTTTGTCCAAGGTAATTAGCTTTGGCTAACTCAAGGGATCAAGTCAGAGGCAGTAAAATAACTGGAAGAGACAGATGGTGGA
This sequence comes from Clarias batrachus, assembly GCA_003987875.1. Lineage (NCBI taxonomy): Eukaryota > Metazoa > Chordata > Actinopteri > Siluriformes > Clariidae > Clarias > Clarias batrachus. The sequence continues at coordinate 70,909 of QMIH01001929.1, forward strand.
AAGCCTCGTCTCTCTGCTCTGCCCCCCATATGACAGCAGCCGCCACCAATTCCGTATCAAATTGGGAAAGACCTGGCGCGGAATACGCTTTAGTGTACGCGTGAAAAAGAAACAATTTCACGAAATAACAGGGACCGCAACGGGTTTGGATTTATGTCATTGTCCCGTCGTTGTTTTTTTGTTTTCCCTTCTCTTATTTAATAAAGAGTAATGAATAATGAAATTGCTTAGCTGATATTTCATTCTGTCTCCTTTCAATCTTTAAACGTGTTACAGGCGAAAAAGAGAAACGAAACCGATTTTAGGGAACTGAAGGAAAGAAAAAAAAACAACAGTCTTTTTGTTGTTGAGAAAATTAAATAAGGAAGAGGGACATTGAGAAGCTGAACGTGAGAGATTTGATATACAGAGAGCAAGCGAAAGAGAGGGAGAGATGGGGCTGGAGAACGACAGACACATTGAGAGAGAGAGAGAGACAGCCTGAGACGGAGAGACAGTGAGACCACAAGAAGGTGGCGAGAGAGAGAGAGAGAGAGGAAAATCCGGCACAGTGCTTCAGAGTGTTGCTCGGTCATGTCTGGAGAGATTTTACAGTACCTCTCATGCACTTTGTTGAAAGACAGAGAAAGCAGCAGAGGGGTGAGAGTGAGAAACGGATGTACAGAGAGCTGCTCTGTGTCAGTATGTCCTTGCGTTTGATGTGAGGACTGAAGGATTGTGGGATTCGTATCGGAGGACTACAGGGGCAGGGGGGTGAAAAAAGGATTTTTTTTCCCTTCTTCTTCTTCCCCAAGAGTCTTTGGAGCCAGGCACCTGGAACTAGGTCATTTTTCCAGAAATAATCACCGAATGGAGGGAAGGGTGGAGGAGATGAGTTGTGAGGGCTGATGGGTGAAGGGTGGATGGGTTGGGGAGGGGTTTTACTCTTCTTCAACCCAGAGACCCCCTTCCCCCCCTTTCTCCCTCCCTCTCTTCTCTCTCTCGCTTCCTCTTTGCGTCTTTGCATTTCTGCGTCCGCGCTATCTGCTTAAGTTCCACTCCATCAATCCAACTGACAGGCCATAATTGATCTTTCACAACCGTTGATCCAGCAGCTCAGGTGACGTGGAGGAAAATTTCTCTTGCGATCTTTATTTTTTTTCATATCGGATGCACAGCTCTTTGATTCTTTATTTCTCACACAGCGCTCATAAAAGACCTTCTGTCTATTTAAAGATTTCTGCTCGTCAACTACACCGTCTTTGTCCATCCTTTGGCTTTGCCCTCCCATCAATTACATGGTAATAAATAGGAGCGCTTCCGGTTGGGTTATAGTTCAGAAATGGACCAAACTGTATTGTATTCTAACAGAAAAACCGTAGAAGCACTTACAAGTTGTCTGTAAGGATATTTCTGGAAGGAGTCTGCAGTGTCGGTGCTTTGATCGAACATCAAGTAGGTCTTCAGAAATGGAGGGATTAGTGTTTTACCGTTTCTTGGCAACACATCGAGACATGTTTTCCGTCTTATTTATATTGCGAAGGGGAAAAAAAAAAAGACATGTCTTGTAAAAGAATGTAGACGGAAATGGATAAAACGTTTGTCCATAAATAAAATAAAAAAAAGAAAAAGAAAATGTGGTTTTGCTATGAAATGAGAGGAGTAAAGACTTTCTTGATATCCCTGTTGTATTACCGGACAGAATTCGAAAAAGACTCCACTCACTTGCTCACTAAGTGGAAGAACTCCAATCTCATCCCTTCAATCCATTTTCCAGATTTGGATTTTTTAATAATTTTTTTTTTCCCCCCTCGACTATGATTCTTCCTGACTCAAAGAGAGAAAAAGAATCCCAATCATGCAGTACGGCAAAGCCATCTCCTTTTGATAAGCTTAAAAGAGATTCACACTCGAAAATGACTTTCTGTCAAACGATGCCGCGTTAATAAGGCTCCGGGGCGCTGCAGCTTGTACGGCGCTAATTCCATGATTGCGGCACATTGTGGCAGCACATTGTCTCAGAGGGGAGAAACGGAAGGCAGAAAGCGCCGTCTCCTTGGAGCACAATGCCGCCGAGTGACAGCAAAGACAAAGGCAGGCTCTTCCGTTAACGGCGGATGTGTGAAACCTGCTTCCTCTGGACGGCTTTCTCGCTCCGCTGTGTCTTCATTCAGCCGCATCACCTGTACGCGATTCGGAATTATGCTGTCTGGGCTCACGGTTTGCGTCGAGTGTGCACTAAAGGCGGCTTTTTTGTTTGCGCATGTGCGTTTAGGTAGAGCTAATTGCGAATGGAGGCAATGGGGTTCTGGAGCCTTTCCAGGATTTTGGACGGTTCGTGTGTTGGAATGATGGAAATGAAAAGGAAGGCACACGCACGTTGCGCGCACACGCTTCCGCGGCACTCCAGATGCTAGTGGCATCGTCATGCCAGCTGTACGAGTGCTTCATTTGTGCTTCGAAAACATGCAGAGTGACAGTGACTTTCTTCGCCGAAAGATAATTAAATACTCTCGTACTGTAACAACCTCCCCATCCCCCCTTTCCGTTATTTCTTGCTTTCTCACGTGTGTAGCGTCGCCGGTTTCAGGAAATGACGGCTGCCAAAGCCATCGTCTCCCAGCCGGCCCTGAAAACGAACAGGCCTGAACGGTGTAACGCAACAGCCGATTAGTCACGAGTGCACCCCCATGAGGCCTGCCTTAACGATATAGATATTTACTTCCCCCAAATTGCGCCTTAAAGGGATGCAGATGAGCCAGCAGCACGGGTTTACGACTCTTCAGGACGTCTGAAAATGCTACGCGTGTGAATTGTGTGGAAAATTATATACAGTTTGGGGCTTCGAGGGTTCTTTTGTTTTGTTTTATTTTATTTTATTATTTTCTTGGAGGTAGTCCAGACTTCCACAAGACTTCCACAGACTACGGTTCCCCAGCTTGGACTGCACATTTATAGTTTATATCTCAGAAATTTGCACATTATTCCTCCTACATGGAAGTGCCATAACTTGCTGGAGCAGTTGGTGTATCTCAAGAGAACATGTGATTCAGTCTTTAATAAATAATGCACAAAAAAAAAGGTTCTAGTTCCTTTATGATTGTGTGGTTTGGCTCGTCCTTTCGTTGTTGATCTTGTAGTTTATCCTTTCAATTTTTAACCGAGTGTAGTAGAAATGGTCTTGGACACTTCAGTGGTGTTTGTCCCTATCCTGTTTAGCCAATCCCAGACGAATGTACGCTCAAGCTTGTCTCACAAGCCCAGACCTTTTATCTAGAGAGTTTGGTATTTCTTGTGAATAAATACAGCCAAGAACCACCTACCACCAGCTACAACCTGTTCCTGAAAGCTCTTAGAAATACATATCATAGAAATTGAGTGAACGTGGTTGGAGATTTCATCTTAAATTAAACAGACGGTAGAAATCGGAGCAATGTTGAATAGTGAAAGTAAGAACATTTCAAGAACTCGTATGTAGGATTGGGATTAAACAGCTGTGTTGTCATATGAAAAACCATTTGTTAGTGAGACTCATCAGATAAAAAATTTTGTCAGCCGACTTCATTTGGTCATGCGGTCTTATGAGTTCAGAAGGGAAGGGAAGCGCATGAAGCGATGCACCCATCACGCAAGCCTCTGGAGGGAGTGGTGTTATGATCTGGGGTTGATTTCAGGTGGTCAGGTCTAGAGCATTTATGTGGCAATAAAATGAAGTAAGCTGACGACCTGAATGACCAGGTTATCACATCTAGGGATCAAGTTTTTCTTCCTTAATGGAACAGGCTTAGTCCAAGATAGATAAAAAAATGTGAAAGAGTGGTTACACAAATTGGCCATGATCAAATCTAAATGATTAGTGTATTTTTGTCCGGGCAGTTTAGAGGAGCAAAAACAAACCAAAAAAACAGGCAGAACTTTTCAGACCGCAAATTGAGCATGAATTAACGAGCTAAATTTTGCATGTGTCTTGATTTCATGGCTCCAAATTAGTGTCCTGTAGCTACACTACACTAAAGCACGCATGTCGTGCTACTTTGAGCGGAAAAGCAAAAAATCATTTATTGGCCTCTCCAGGCTACAGTACCGCCTGCACTTGCTGCTTATTTGTTTACTTCATGATCAGGGTTGTGAATCTGGCTTTTCCAGGCAAACCGAGATGACTGTTACAGTATCTCTAGCAACTCAATTAGGCAGAATCAATCAAGTGGTTAGGTGGGATTTTTTGAAGATATTAACTAGTCTGTTTGGAATTAAACAAACTAGACGAAGACGAATCCAGTGATGATTGGCATTGCATGCTTTGAGTATAGAGGCTTTGGGATGGTTTGTCTTTTTATATCTTTTCATTTGCTCATTCAGACAGGATACGAACTGCACAGGTGCCGAAGCAGTGCCTTGTTGGTTTTGGCGTGTGATCTCTGATCAGTAGCTCGAAATTTGAACCAGTGAAGCTACCATTTCTCCATTTATGTGTACAAATCCCTTTACCAAAAGTCTCCCAGGTTGTGGCTGTGATCCAGACGATACAGTACTCCTTCACAATCCTTGGCTTAAACATACTGTATATGAAGAATGGCATCTCCTTTACTGACCAAAGCGATGCCAGGTGCCAGTCACGAAACGTGGAATAGTGCCGTCTACCAAGCGAGTGACGTCGCGCCTCGGAGTCAAACTTTCCGCTTTGCAGTCATCGTTTTCCCCGAGCGAGATCCTGATCTCTCGGCAATAAGTAAAAACCCAAACATTTAAACAGCTACATCAAATTGTACCGCGTGCAAGTCGGGCCTGTCGCGTTTATCAGAAGAGAGCAGGCTGAGTGGGGCGTCTCTACTCCCTGTTTGTGTTTGCGCGGGTGATGTTTGCAGGGCGTCGTCCATGCTTGAATGGACTCGGCTCTGTGTTTGCCCTCTGTCTAATCACCTGTTTACTCGCCCAGTGACTGCTGGCCTTCATCGCTGCATCGTTTTTTATTTATTTATTTATTTCCCCCCCCCCCCCATCACACCAAACCCAGAGAGTGACCTTGAGCTTTTAATAGCTGTGAACTACGCAGGCGCGTTCTTCAGCAGCACATTTTTGACAGTCCTGGCCATGCATGAGCGAGCGCACCGTGCGCTTTAGTCAGTAATCATCGGATATCAGCCACGGTTTGTCGTCATCCGACAGTCGACGAATGTAAAGGATCCTAATAAGTTAAAGCTGTATTATATTTATAGTGGTGAGGGGTAGAAAAAAAAAAAAGAAAAGAAAGAAAATCCGTTTAAACCTAAGGTTAAATGATTTCGCCGTGTGTGTCTGTATTATGATGAACGGGGCCACACATGCTCGCAGACACACACACTCCTTTTTACCACCGCCATGGGACTTAATCAGGCTTCACTAGCACCGAGTGAAAGTACATCCTCAGACCCAGGGTCCCTGAGGAGGAAACCCATCAAGCCGCAGAGGACTCCCTCTTTCTGTCGCTTTGTCTCTCTGTTCTTCCGCACACACCACACACATGCCTGTAATAGCCTTCCTTCCCCACTGCTGCATGGTAGATAAATTTCACTTCTCCTGCATACTGAAATCGGGTATAAGGAAGTAAATATTCTGATCGTAGCTACAAATATAGGTTTACCAACAAACAATAAATATAACTACTATGAATGGATAAATAGTGAGGCAATAGTAGTGTTCAATATTTGTCAATTGTGGCGTATGGGAATAAAGCTGCATCTCCCCGTCGTTGATTATTTTCCTTTAACAGCACATGCCCGAGTGTTTTATTCCGTTCCTTGCTTTTATTTCTTATTATCGGACAAAAAAAGGAAACGTGGCCTTAAGTGTTGAGATCCTTCACGACGCAGTAAACACTTGTTTCTTTGTTAGTACCGATACAGATCAGAGGAAATCTTTCACCACAGCAGACGGCATTCAATCCGCACTCAGAAACACAAGGTTTTTATATCTGCACTGTTGAGCCAACCTTTCGGTTTTATTCCCGGCTGTTACACGGACTCGCGACACCCGTCTTCTTGCTTCGAGATGTATTAGAAAGCGGAGGGAGGGGGGTTCATGTGCCAGAGCTTTACTAGGCTTTAGGAGGTGTTAACAGTGCCGTGTGTTTGCTTTACATCATGGCTATGCTTCTGAGATGTTTGCTTAGTCGCTCATAACTGTTTGTTTTGCCTTCTTTCTGGGCAGCGAGTACCAGTCTGGTGAAAGAGGGAGGGAGACGGAGAGAGAGAGAGAGAGAGAGAGAGCGGAAGAATAGCTATGGAGAGATCGAGCGTGTCTGCTTCCTCTCACGCTCTGCGTTCGAACGCTTTAAACCAGGCTGCGGTCGTAAATGTCCAGCTTAACCTAAACATCCTTATCAGAGGAATGTCTTGGCAACAAAGGAAAGGTTTTAAGAGGGGACATGAACGAGACAGAGAGGGGAAAATGGCAGTCGAGCAGTGGTGTATCCCAGCCTGATGCAGATGTACAGAACAGTAATGGGGGAAAAAAAACAACAATAAAAAACAATTGTATGTATTTATTTAAAAATATTAAATAGAAGTTTATCTGCAAATAAATAAACATCTTACTAAGTAATTATTTAAAGTATTTACGAATAATTCATTAATTGTTAACTGTTTAAAACTATATTAACTGCAGTGCTTAAAGAATATTCTGATTATAAATGTAATAATCTTTATAAAAACTATTGGTGTTGTGTAATGTTTAATTCATATAAAAAATATATTCAAATATTTTACGTTTCGATGGTGACGGAAGTCGACTGTACTTGCAGTCTCTCAGTTTAAATGTCATACCGAAGGCAGGATGCCAGAGCGGCGACACTGAAATTCCATCACATCTCGTATTGACACTGACCGCCGAGCCCCATATGTCTCCCCAGATGGAACGCAAACTATCAGACTCCTTCTCCTTTTCTTTTCTTTTTTTTCTTTTCTTTTTTTTTTCTTTCCCTTCCCCTGTCTCGCCTCTCATTTTTTTGACATTTGGACACTGGAGACGTCTTGCCGTTTGCCGTGACTGTGATTAGTAAACGCTTCATCAGCTTCAGGACTCACAACGCCTGGATTGAGTTCCTTACGCAAGGAGAGGCTCCCTCACGCCGGAGACATTTACAGGCCACAAGAGCCCCACATCCCTCACCCCTCACCCCTCACCTCCCCATCACGCTGCTCCCCTCTCGAGCCTTGATGAAGTGGTGGAGGCAAAGCCGGGGGTCTGGAAACCGCATTGACCCCCAGCGAAAGGCCAGGGCAGCCGAAGATGAAARAAGCCAATGAAAATGGGACAGAAATGTCAGAGGCGTATTAAATGCAAACGGCCGCGTCTCCAAAGCCGAGAGAAGAAAGAAAGGAGGAAAGGATGAGGGAGAAAAGTGAGACGTGCTGCTCTGATTTGGATCAGTTCAGGTCGAGAGGGGAGCATTAATGTCGTTTATTTTTTTTTTTTAACGCATTAAATCTGGATGAGTGTCAGGGGATTGGCTACGGTTCAGCAAGTTGGTCATCTTTTCCTGGAGGTTCTTGGTTGTTTAGATTTTAATCTGGTTTGTTCGCCTTCTATATGACGTTTAGAGAACAAGTGCGTAAATTTTAGTGCTGAAAACTAAAGTGCATAAAATGATATATAGTGCTATAAATTGGTAAATAACAACAAACGGTAATTATTCATGTGTAGATTTTTTTTTTAATCTATATGCATACTTAAATATGCTTAAATATCCTAAATAAATATATAAATACCTAGAAGGAATGGCTGTAAACATCTCTTAAATCATAAATCTTTGATTTCACGGTATGAAAATGAGCTCCGCCCCCTGAACACCCCCCTCACCCCCCCCTTTTTTTTCCTTTTTTCTTTTTTTTTTCCTTTTTTCTTTTTTTTTCCTTTGAACAGGAATTCAGGATGTAAGTGATGTTTCACCAGCGGTGGAGGACTTGCCATTGTTGTCATAACAGTTCAAATTCGTCCTAAAAATTATAAAACAGCTGCTTTAAAATTTTATAAAGACGTAGCGCGAGATCGAAGATCAGACTTGAAGATCAAAGGAAGACGCCATTCAGACCTGTTTAGTGTGTTTGGTGAACGAATCCATCGCGGCGTTTGTATTTATTTATTTGTTTGTTTGTTATTATTTCTTCTTTCAACACGGCTAATAGCGGAAACTTCAGCCAAAGCGGAAAAGACTGCGAACATAAACCAAACACCCATTCATCCATCTAGGAGCCTCTGTGGTCCAACAAAGAACCGTGGAGGCCAGTGGTGATTACCATTCTATTTATTCCCAGTTTACGACCGTGGTGGGACCTCCGGTCATCATTCACCCCAGTTAACTGTTAATCTTCATGTCTTTGGACTGTGGGAGGAAACCGTATCGAGTACCCTGAGGAAACCCATCAAGCACGTGGAGGACATGCAGGAATCAAACCCGAACCCAAAACCCTTCTGTCTGTCAGACACATTTTATTTGACTGTGATTCTTTTACTCCTGTGTGGAACTTGTTGAAAATGTTTTTTTGAACAATTACATCTAAATTTGGTTATAAAGTTTGTAGACAGAATGAACACATTTTAAACATCTTCTCTAGTTTTAATATCGAACAACAACAACAGACTTTTATTTAAAAGAAGAAAAGAAAAACGGACCCTATAGAGGCTGAAAAACTGTATGAAGTAATGCAGAATCTACTATAAAAATGACAAAAAAATGACAGCATTTGGCAGACGCCCTTACGCCGCCAGAGCGACCTGCATTTCAATCTCATTGTACATCTGAGCAAGGTGGTGGTAGTGGGGTCTGAACCTGGGACCGTCCAATTAACAGTCCATCACCTAAACCACTGAGCTACCCCTGACCTTATATAAACACATGGACCTGCTTGATCCAGTCATATGCACTGTTTTCATTCCCCATGTCCGACTGAACTGTCAGTAAACTGAATAAACCATCAGGTCCGGCTGTTAAAATCTCAAGGTCAGGAGTGTGAGAGAGAACCGTAAAAGCGGCCCCATTACCAGATAATGGCTAGTGTGGTCTTTCTTCTCCTCCGCCTCCCACTTCTTCTTCTTCTTCTGCTTCTTTTTCTTCCTCACGCCTCTGGTCTGGTGCCAAGCCCTCTGACAAGTCGAAGAATTCGAATCAGCGAGCGGCACCATGGCACGGGAGGCTGCGCTCTTGCCGGGTTTTCTCGCCTAAGAGTCGAGTCAGCACCCCTGTCAGTCCCTCACTCGGAGCCGGCTTTGTTCTCAATTAGCTCCTCACTTCCCGTCGTGCAAATCAGGAGCCTGATAGCAGCTAGCATCCGAAACCCATTCAGCCTATTGTTAAAAAGAAGAAGGATGAAATGTAGCACTCGCAATGCCAGCAAGGAATGTGTGTGTTTTTTTTCCTTTTTTTTCTCTTGCTTTGTGATTAAAACTGAATTGTACGGTCAGCACATTTCAAAGCCACGCCTTAAACAAAGTTTAAAACCTCCAATCTTTCATTTGATCGCAACCCCCATTCCTTCCCCCTTCCCTCTCCTCCTTTGCACATTTTCAATTTTTGTGTCTTCATCCGTCACAGCGGAGGCAGTATTTCCTCGGCCAATTATGGAAGACAGGCTCGAAAATACCTTAATCAATTGTATTGATTTTAGCTGCGTTCCCCCCCCCTGCTTTGAGCTCGGAGGAAATACAGAGCAGCTGCTGTAGGTGACGCATACAGAAATCATATGCACATTGTGCTTGGAGGTTAGTCCTGCTCAGAGGTGTGTATGTGGGTGGGTGGGTGGGGGGGGTTAAGTATTAAACACTGCAGTGGCAGTAAATTGTTTTCTGGTTTCGCACAGTACGGCTGTACAAAGCAGGACATTGTCGTTTCTCACTGTGAGCAAATCAGATAGACGAACCCAGGCCGGGCCGAATCCATTATTACTCGGATAATACGGATGAAATCACAAGTCACACTTCAGACAGACAGACGGACAGAGAGCGTCTCGTCTTGCAAGTATCCCCTCTTGACGACGACGACTACTACTACTGTTTCTCAGCTTCACGGTCTCCTCAGGCTTGATAATCCGTGAGGAGTTTTTCATGTTTCTCGCATCCGTGTGGGATTCCATGGTTCTCCAGGTCATCCAGTATGAGGATTGTCTTCTCCGTCTTTGCTCTTGTGTGGGCGTGTGGTGATCTGTGATGAACTGGTATCCCATCCATGGGAGTCTTCCCGCCTCAGATACGGTGTTTCTGGCATGGGCCATGATGCCAACCAGGGGGAAAATAGKCACTGATGATGGATGAATGAAACACATCGAATTTCGGCAGAATATTTTTATTTCAACGCTCGGGCTAGAATTGATTGATTGCACCAGCATTGTCCATCCTGGGTCAATACTAATTGGTAGAGCCACCTTTGGCTGCTGTTAGAGCTTCTGTGATATTTATCTGTCCCTTCTTTTTTCCTTCCATTCTTCCTTTGTTCCCTTCCTTGCTTTTTTCTTTCTCTCTCTCTTCTTTACTACATTCCTACACTATTTTTTTTCCTTCCTTCCTTCCTTTCTTCCCTTCCTTGTTTCCTTCCTTTCTTTTTTTTCATCGCATCTCTTATTCCCTTTCTTGCCTCTTTCCTACCTCATTTCTTCTTTGTTTTATTTCTTCCTTCTTTTCTTGCTTCCTTAGCGTAGCAGGAGCCTGATATTTTTGCCAACTCCTTCTGGCCAGGTTCCCAAGATTGCTACAGATTCCCAATAAAACCGAGGTCTGGGCTTTATCCTGGACTTTTTTTCCCCCTACAGCTCCTCAGTCTTTGTGGGAGTGTTTAAAAGTATTTCGTTAAACAAATTCTGAGATCTTCTGGGAATATTTGGTGAGAGAAAGAATGTAACTACTTATGAAATCAGTAAGATTTTACTTGTAAATAATTTTGTAACCCTTATTAATGTCGTCCGACACTTAAATATGACGAGCTGTTTTGTTTACACATCAACACATCATGACACTTGATAGCAATTTAGATTATTTTCATATCCAAGAAATGGTAACGGAAAGTCTGGGGTTGTAGACGTCTTATGTCTTAAGTGGTGAGACTTAAAGTGTGAGTATCCTGGTGGGTGCAAAGCCTCTATAACATGCGGAAGGGATTTAGGTCCTAAAGCCTGCCAGGTTCTGGGATTTTAATGAGTGTACCTACTTGAGCAATGTTCCTGTATCCCGTCACGAAGGAAATGCTTTCAGGCAGAGTGTGAATTATTGAAAAGCTGCGTTGTGTGTGTGTGTGTGTGTGTGTGTGTGTGTGTGTGTGTGTGTGTGTGTGTGTGTGTGTGTGTGTGTGTGTGTGTGTGTGGCGAGTGTGTTTTCAACACATTGAGAATTAACAAATTACATTTACGCTTATGTTTTTACTTTAGGGTTAGCCAAGGATCAAGCGCATTTCACAATGCCTCTTATTACCCCCTCCCCCTTTTTTTTGGTATTAAACCCATTTACAGACGCCTTGGACCATTTGCATTCATTCATTTGGCAGACATTTTTATCCAAGCGATGTGGAATCCAATCCAAGCACAGAGAGAGAGAGAGAGAGAGAGAGAGAGAGAGCAGTGGTATCGAACCGCGGAGATGGAAGCTGTACAAGACGCAAATTTTTACAAACAAGTGCGGGACAGTCGGAGGAAAAACAAACAAAGAAACAAACAAACAAAAAACAAGTTAGCCCTCGTAATGCTTATGTAAGGATTATTATTTTCCTCATAAAATCCTTGGGAGGTAAACAAAGTTATTGGACGGACGTTTCTCCCAAATTTCCTGAACGTGTTCATCCTGATTCAGATTCAGACGGACGAACGCGGAACCATTAACGCGAATTAACCTTCTGCCACGTTAACCCAGAGTGACGGCGTCGACCTGGCGCTGCATTGTAAAATTTGGACTGGAATCAATCCAAACATGAACGTTTGCGTATTTGGCTATGTATTATACGCCACGTGGAAACGGCGGGCCATCGATTGACACCACGCGCCGCCGCTCTCCCGGTCTTCTCTGGATGGATCTACAGCCAACCTGATTAGGATAAAGCACCTGAGCGAAGATATAACGGGCTACAAACGATCCAAGAATGATGATCAAAGGAGATGGTGCTAACAGGTAGATGTAGATGTAGACGAATGTGCACTCAGAGAGACAGAGGGAGCGAGGGGGGGGGTGTAGACGTTACCACAAATATGTCATTGTAATACAGGAAACACAATGCTTGGTTATTGAAATAAGGTAAAAAATGTCCCGTTTGTCATAATGTCTTGACCGTCTCCGTCCTCTGTGCCGCGATTGATGGCAGCGCTGCTGAGGTCAAGCTGAACATTTTACCCAAGAGCCAACGAGGCCCCATGGGGGGTTACAGAGCTGATTGTTCGCCATCTTTCCAAAAACCCCACCCGTAGCCCCCCCCCCCCCCAAACTGCATTGCAGTTTCGATCGGTTTGCTCCTGATGCGTGTTGTAGATGGAGGCGTCCAGACGTCTCATCACTCCCTCAGGAGGGGGGTAGAAGAAGTGATGTGAGGAAAGAGGAGGGGAGAGGAGGCCACTTAGAACCCCGGAGAAATGGAGGGTCTTGTTTGGTGGTTGTGTTTTCCTGGTCTAGTGCTTGTGTGTTTGTGTGTTTGTGTGTGTGTGTGTGTGTGTGTGTGTGTGTGTGTGTGTGTGCGTGCGCATTTGTGTGGCCTAGCAGGGGGTTGGAAGCAANTGGTCTAGTGCTTGTGTGTTTGTGTGTTTGTGTGTGTGTGTGTGTGTGTGTGTGTGTGTGTGTGTGCGTGCGCATTTGTGTGGCCTAGCAGGGGGTTGGAAGCAATTAATGAGCTTAAAGTCTTCGTGCCCTGCAGCTCCCCAAAAACTCATCACTGTCTCCTGATGGCTTGAAGGCTCACTGAGGCGTCTCTCGAGCAGTCGCCATGACCGGCCCCACACACACACACATGCATTCACACACTCGCATTCACAATAGCTCACTGTTGTGCGTCTTGTCTGTCTCGCTCATTCATCGGACAAGACAGTGGCTTCATTACCCGCGCCGCACTCTCGCCTTCAGGGATAATACGCGTGCGGGGGAAAGACAAAGGCTTGACCTTTGCGAGCATAGATTTATGTTGTTTCTCAAATTGAAAAGATTTGTCCGCAATCCGAGTAAGAGCGTCACGGAGATAATATTCAGGCGATGTCAGGGTGAGGTCGGGTGTTGCTCACGTAATCGGTGGTAGTGGTGGTGATGTGTCCGGATAGGAGAGGGAGTGCAGCGTGGTGACAGTGTCGAGACGGAGAGTTAGCGGGAGAGCGCATGGCAGCCACACACACCCAGAAAATACGCCTGCGTGTCTAAGGAGCACCTGTCCTCTGGTAACATGAGGGGTGTGTGTTGTGTGTGTGTGTGTGTGTGTGTGTATGTATACATGGACAAATGTATACATAGATATGTGCTTGTGTGCATTTCTGTTAGCTTGTGTGTGTGCATGTGGAAGATATAGGCGCGTGTGTGTGTCTGTACATGGACATGTGTCCTACATGTGTATGTGCATGTGTGAATGTCTGTGTCGGGGTGTGTTTGAGGTTTGATACAAGCACCACATGACGATAATGCAGTGTATATATAATGAAGTAGAGACTGTACACATGCATATATAAAATAAAATCTACACACACACACACACACACACACACACACACACACGGGTGCTCGATCAGATTAGGATTTATGGAGTTTGGACGTCGGGACGACAGCAGTCGTCTCTTCTCCTGCTTGGTCCTGTGTACAGCAGGCTGTAATGCGCTGGGTGTCCTGGTGTCTTTCTGTTGTAGACAGCTTTGACTTTTTTTCAGTGATTTGTGCTGCATTGGATTTTCTGTGGGATTGGATCTGGCGGGTTGGCCTTTGGTACTACGTGAATAGTTCTCTGCCAGCTTAAAATGTCAATCTGTCTCGTCTCAGCTAGCCAGCTAATTAGGTTTCTTCGTTAGCTAGATAGTTTTTTTTTGTTATGTCATTGAAATAATATTTAAAGAAAAATGATCAAGAAAAGAAGAATGTTTAGGTTTTTTTTTTAAGAAGAAAAGAACATTCTGTTCCAAAAAGGATTAAAAAAATATAATAAATAATAATAATAATAATAAAAGATAAATTAGTGAAAAACAGACAGAAGAAGTGAGCAAATAGGAAACTATTTATTTTTCTTTATTGTAACAAACCTGATGTTTTTCTAAAGAAATGTAACAGCGTGTGAAATGAATCGATAGGAAATAAAATGAAATAAGCAATGCATTGAAGAATGAAAGGAAACTTTGAATAGTGAAAGTAAAATGCATGAGATGATGATAATTCAAAATGAAGTTAAACTTAAGTAAGAAAGAAAACAAGCATTAAGGTAAATAAAAAAAAAAAAAAAGGTTAATTTATGTTGCTCATTTATGTTGTATGGTCCTGGAGGAACGTCTTTTCGTTTCACTGTATACTAATCTGTATATGGTTGAAGTGACGATAAAAGCTGACTTGACTTGACTTGATCTTGGCCATGCGTGAGCCTCAGGTGCTCATGAACCCGTCTCTAGTTTGATATTACGTCATTAATATTCAGTGTTAACGGTATGACGGTATGGCGGTGTAGTGGTTAGCACTGTCGCCTTGCACCTCCAGCGTCCGGGTTCGATCCCTGGCCAGGCTTGAGTCCCGTCTCTGTGTGCATGTATGTTCTCCCCGTGCTTAGTGGGTTTCCTCCAGGTTTCCTCCCACAGTCCAAAGACATGTAGGTTAGGCTAATTGGCGTTCCCAAATTGCCCGTAATGTGTGAATGAGTGTGTGAGTGAGTGTATGTATGTGTGTGTGTGCCCTGTGATGGATGGGCATACTGTCCAGGATGTAACCCGCCTCGTTCCTGAAGTCTCCTGGGATAGGCTCCAAGCCCCCCCCCCCCTAAATACAGGATTGAGCAGTATAGACGATGAGTGAGTGAGTCAGAACTTGTGTCTTATGGCTGATCAGTGACTAATGTAATAACCATATAATAATCAAAAAAGTTTTTTTTTTACAGGTAAAATAAGCTAGGGCCCGTATTCACAAAGCTTTTTAGAATTCTCTCAGAGAGCTCCTATCTTAGCTTAAAAAGTCCTAGCTGGGAGTCCTAGACTAAAAGTGATTTAGGAAACTTTTTAGAGCAACTCTGAGTAAGGAAAGTAGAAAAACTTTTATTTTAGTGAGGGGGTGTGGTCGACCCCGTTGCTAGGGATGATGCAGCGATTCAAGGACTGTGATTGGTTGATAAAAAATAACCTCTGACCTCTGTAAAGGTTTTGAAATGYGCTCTTTGTGAAAACAGAATACATGATAATAGAACAGATGGTGAAATCATAATGTTTGTATATGAAGAAAGTGTATAATCATGACTACAGGCTACTTTATGCAGAGTTTCTAGGCTAAATGTCTTAAAGATAAATAAACAGCTAAATGTTGAAAATGTGTCGACTTTTGAAGCAACCAATTTCCACACAGTAGTTGCTTAAGTTGCACTTTTGGATGGTACTGTATGTAGCCAAGAATCCAAGAGGGATGGAAGGAAGTAAGAAAAGCAATATGGACAGAAGAGCCGCGTTTACTTTTAGCTTTACGTTCAGTGTTTGGAGTTTATTTCTTCCTTCCGCCATTTTGTCCTCTGCTATAGAAACTCTTAAGCCTCTTAAAAGTCCTCCTCTCTACTCGTAACCCTAAAAACAGCTCCTAAGGTAAAATTTTGTTAAGATGTTTGGTGAATCATTTTTATCTTTACTAAGATTTCATCCAAAATTTAAGTGGAAAATCTAAGAAAATGCCATAATTCTAAGATTTTTCTTAGAATTCCGTCACTATGAGCAACTTTTAGGCTTAAGAAGCTTTGTGAATACGGGCCCAGATTTCTATTTATTTATTTATTTATTGGATCACCATTAAGAATCACATGATACTATCTATCCATTTTTTCATGCATTTATATGTATTTTATTAGTTAATGAAAGTGCACGTGTGTATGATAAATATCATGAGAGAGCTGTGATTTAAAAAAAATTTTAACCGCTACATACCTCATACTGTCTGTTAAGACGTCCCCGAGTGCACTACCAGTGTGACCTACGCAGTGCGCTAGAATCTCACATCATTTGAGATTCAGCCGCAGAAAAACAGGAACTTGTTTGGGTTTTTTAGCATCTTTTGTTTTTGGTGTATTTACAGGAAAAATTTGTGAATGAGTGCTGCCTTATGCTAGTTGTGTGTGTGTGTGTGTGTGTGTGTGTCTGTGTGATTGCTCCTTGGAGCTGTATGACTCAAGGGCTAATCAGTCGAAGAGTGCTCTTAATAACAGTGATTCCTTACAGGTGGCTGTTAATGTGATTATAAGTCGACACCTCTCTCTCTCTCTCTGTGTGTGTTTGCACACGAGTGGATGTGTGTGTGTTTCTTCCTGCACACACTTTCTTCTGAACTGAGACGAGGTCAGCAAAGTTCAGCTCTGAACCACTTTGCCCACTTAATCTGCTATTTCAAGCACAGAGAGACAGAGAGAGGAACACACACACACACACACACACACACACACACTCATATGTCGCACATGTGGATGCAATTACGCCTTGTTGTAGTTCCGCACGCTGCAGTAGCTTTGCCGATTCTTCCTGCTTCTAAAGCGTCCAGCATTTTCCAAACATTTGCAAACATCTGATCCTGCGCGGGAGCGCTGGGAAAAGCTGGAGTGAAGAAGATAATGGATTGTGGAGTGTGTGTGTATGTGTGTGTGTGAGAGATGAAGGAGCAGCAGGCCCCAGGTGTAAAACAGTCATTATCACCTGCAGCTAACACTAGCATTTTTCAGCAGGACCAAAGCCCCTATCTCCGTCTCGCTCTCTCCCTCTCCGTCTATTTCGCTCTCTCTTTCGGCAAACATGAACGTTACCTCCCAAGTTTTCTAGCAAGTTCCCTATTGTCGTTAAAAGTACCGAACCGGGTAAAGACAGGCTTTAATCCTGTGTAATGCAGCGAAAACATGAACAAACTTATTGAAATAATGATTAAAGAAAACTGAAGGAAAGAAGTATGTTTAGGTTTTTTTTTTTTTTTTAAAAAGAAAAGAACATTCTGTTCCAAAAGAACAGAAAGAGTCGAGGCACAATGAAATAAAAACAAAGGATTAAAATAATAAATAAATAAATAATAATAATGAAAGAAAAAATAAGTGAAAAACAGACAGAAGTGAGCAAATAGGAAACTATTTATTTTTCTTTATGCTAACAAACCTGATCTTTATCTAAAGAAATGTACCGGTGTGTGATGTGAATCGAAAGGAAATAAAATGAAATAAGCAATGCATTGAAGACTTGAGGAAAATGAAAGGAAACTTTGAATAGCAAAAGGAAAAACTGATGAAGGGAAAATGGATGAGATGATTCAAAATGAAGTTAAAATTAAGTAAGAAAGGAAACGAGCATCAAGGTAAAGAAAAAGAAGGAGCCATTATAATAAGGAATAATAAAAACACTAGATAACTAAAACAATACATAAAGATGATGTTTTAAAAGAAAATGTATAATAGCAATAATAACAATAACAACAACGATAATAATAATAACAATAATAATAAAGGGTTTCCTGCCCTTTTCTTTCTCGCTCCATCACTTTGTTCACTTTCTTTTTCCATTTTAATTTCTCCATGTCCTGTGATGTTCTGCACTTTTTCCGTTTCCTCCCTTTCAATTGATTTTCCTTTTTGCTCTTCTTTCTCTCTCTCTCTCTTTTTGTCTTGGTTCACAAATTTGTTCCATTATTTCCCTTTCTGCGCCTCTCCTTTTTGTTTACACGCTTATTCTCTCCACTTTTTCCTGCTTTTCTTCATCTTTCAATTGATTTCTCTGTATCTCTTTCTCTCCCTCCCTTCGCTCGCTCTCTCTCTCTCTCTCTCTCTCTCAACACATTTTCCCCCTCCCCCTCCTCCTCCTGCTCTTACACCCCCTCTCTCTTTCCCTTTCTCTCTTCAGCCAGGTGTGAGTTTTCAGAGGTTCTCTCCCCCCCTCGAGTTCTGAAGAGCTTTGTTGACGGAGTGTGATTGTTTTGGAAACGGAGAGTCATCAGGCGCTCATCGTCGTCTAATCTGCCGCCCTGCGATCGGCCTGCGGGTCGATAGCGGGCGGGTTTCACACGCGAGTGTTGATTGAAAGGACATGCAAAAAAACATCCCCGACATGTACACTTAACCCCAGAGATAAACGGCATCGCTTATTTAATCGCGCTGTCCGTAAAAGCAGCGGTCTGAACCCTAACACCCGGGCGTGTGCCATTCCGGTGTTTGTTCCTTTCCAGCCGTAGCTGCTAATCTCTGCGTTTGTCCGCCGTCACCCCGAAGCCAGCGCGGCCCGACCAAGCCCTGAATTAGATCACACGGCATCCAGATGGCAGCAATTGAATTATTTAACGCAGATGAAAAAGCAATTCGGGTCCTGCGGGTGCAACGCAGGACGAGGTGAAATGGCGTGTGTTCTGTGCTCTGTGTGTTTTTACTTGGGCTTTGGGACGAGAAAATTGCATCCAGGCCTCGACCATAAAAGGTCACTCGTTAGGGTTAGTGTGTTTTTTTTATTTTTTATTTTTTTTAGTGTGACTGGGAGAACCGAGCAAAGCGGAATAACCATTTCCTTCATTTACTTTGGGGGAAAAAAAGGGCAAATTTTGAGATAGGAAGAATCTAGATAATTTCTAAAGCTTCGTACACCGCATGTCCTAAAATACCTGCTTAACTTGGACAAATATAGTTTTACCTCGGCATATAAATATAATCCATTCCAGAGGCGAATTCTGATGTTGAAATTTTGTATTGCGAAACATTTTCCCGTAGAAAATCATGTAAATACAGATAACCCGTTCCAGCCACTCAAAAATATTAACAATGTTACCAATTTCCTATAATAATAGGACAGAACAGAAATGTAAGTTATTAATGAAAAATGTACATTAAACCTCACTTAACCCTTAATTTATGATATGGCTTTAAAAACTAAACTGAAAACTTGGCTGGCGCTCGGTTTAGCTCTCTTCGGTCGTATGCTGGAAATGATTTCTTGTTAAATTTCAGTTCTTAAGGTGGAAATTTGTAAGGCAGGATGTTCGTATGCTGAGGTACTGAGGGATACATTACTTTTAATTAAATACATTTTTAAAATTAATTTTCAGCATCATCTGAGCTAGTCAGGCACTGTACTGGTAAAGCAAAAAAAGCTATGTTTAAACTTGCAGACAAGCTTAGCTAGCTGACTTTAAACTTTGCTATTCTAGTTATAAGCTCTTATATTGAGATATTAACAGAAATTAAAACAGTTATAACAACACTAAGAATTTAACAACATTAAAACAATAAAACAAGAACCTATGAGGGGAAGTTCGCTAGCCGGGTTAGCTAGATAGCAAGCTAACGCTTCAAGCTGTACTTGAAAGTTTAAGGGTATTACAAAAAAGCTTGACTGATTTTTTTCCTCAGAAAGGTTTTCAGAAATGTACTTATTATGATTGCCAGAATTTTAGTAACTTCGCCATAAATACAGGAATAATTTTAGTTCCTGTTTCAGAGAAGTCCCAAAGGTTTGCTAATTCATCAAAAACAGATCTCTTCACTGACAAAGCTATTAAAGCAAACTAGCTAGTTTTACRCTAACTGCTGTATAGTTTCTGTATTCAAAACAAGTGCTTCAAGGTGATCTCATGTTTGAGTTTGTGGATCATGGTTGATGAATAAAGAAGGTTCACGTTTGTTCACTTGATTTTCCTCGCTGTTGACCGTGAAATGTTGGTAATGAGGAAAAATCAGGATGTTTGATCCCCCCCGCCAAAAGATTGTTTCCTTATCCAGGTACTGAAAAAAAAAAAGAAAGATTTGATAGTCAGGGGATTTAGGATTAGTTAAGCCTGATTGAAAGACCTCAAGCCAAGCTCCTAAGGGTTGTAGCTAAGCAATAGACAGGCTTATACATTAAGACTCTGTTTAAATTGGCATATCTCTCTCTCTCTCTCTCTCTCTCTCTCTCTCTCTCTCTCTTTCTCTCTCTCTCTCGTCATGCTCTCTTACTTCTTAAGGAAATGTCAGGCATTGCTCCTCCGGCATATGGGCTCGGCGATAGAGACAGCCTATACGGCGTGGAATGCCTGTCATGTAGTTTTATGTGTCTGAGCTGAGGGAGGCAAACGGGGATGGAAAGCTTAAAGATAGAGGGATGATTAGATGGGGGGAAGAAAAATGAGAGAGAGAGAGAGAGTGAGCACTGAGAGAGATCAGCAAGAAGGCGAAACCCACCTGGCCTCTCTCAGTCTGGGGCTAATGGTTTTGTCAAGGTTTCAGGTTTCAAGGCCACAAAAGGCCAAGCCAAACACAATAAACACGGCCTGTCGTAAATTTTAATCAACCCACCACTGTTTATCCGCCGAGCTCAAAACCAGCATGTGGGGTTTTATGATTTGTAAATCAGAACAAGTGTCTGAAGATGAGCTTATCTTTATTAGCTTTGAGATGGTCGCCTTTTATGACCGCAATTGATTGTTTTTACCCGAGTTTTTGTTCATTTTTCCGGTGTTTTGAACTTTAAAGGATGAGATCGTGGAGAGCGGAGTAATTAAGGGTTAAGAGTGTTACTCTGCTTTCAGTGCCGGAACGGTTTCGCTATAGATGTCGTAGTCAGAGTAGACTAGATCCCGAACCATTCATTTTTCTGAAACAGTAATGACAAAAAATATAGTATGTTTTTTGCTGGTTGCTGATTTCTAGTGGTTCTATAATTGTTTGTATTTTCTTMATTATTCGTTAATATGTGATCCCTAATGCATTCTGGAGATATTTGCCGAGTTTATAAATGGAATCCGGTGTTTCTACAGGGGTCTGGTGGTTATTTATAATGGTGTTCAGTCAAATACTTTAATATTGACCCATATCCAAAGAAAGAGCAACTCACAAGTTCACGGTCATTATGAATGATGTACAAGAGAAAATTAGGTGAATTACACACTAATTACATTTGGAAAAGCAAGAAATGTTTTACATCTTGATTGGAAAATGCCAAGAAATCGTTAGACCTAATGTGCAAATTTGTAATAAGCAAAATATTATTTTTAGTCTAAAGATTTTTAGATAATAAAATTATGATGTTATAAGAAGTAAGGCGTAAGTAATAAATGCAAGCTTGACATATTTTAACAAGTTGAATTAATTTTTTTAGAATGTACTGTTTGTTTTAACAGAAGCTCAGGAACTGATAAAATCATGCTCACGATAAAAGTTTTTTCCAGTGGACCCTTGGTGTGGGACGTAACCTTACAGCAGTTCAGTCACGAGCATATAAACGACATAGTTGCACTTCTTCTTATTATTTTAAGATAATTACAGGACTATGCAAAAGTCTTGAGCCACTCCTTGTTTCTTTTTCGTTAAAATTAATTGTTGTGGATCAGATTAAAGAAACTGAAGCGAATGTTTTACTGTGACATGAAGATATCAAAGTGCCTGAAGATATCATTTTAAATCGGTTGCTTATGTATAGTAACAACCTCAGCAACGACCTCGTTTCTCTTCTCGTCTGTCCCAGCCGCCAGTATACTAATCACCAGCCTGGTTATCTGGCATCATTGCTTATGCTTCCATGATTCATGGGTATCTATGTGGCTTAACAAACAAAAAACAGTCATTTACAGGGACCGGAGTGAAAATGACCAAGTCCTTTAGGAAGCTCTGAGAACTATTCCTCAAGACTACTTTACAAATACAAAGAAGTCTAGCTCATTGTAAGCACCAAATTAAGACATTATGGAGGGCTCAAGACTGTATGCATGGGGAAATTTGTAGCTATTTTGTCCATATTAAACAAATAGCAGCCCTGGCACTATAAATTCAGCCGTCTGCGCCGGAGCCTTGTTAAGCCGAAGGGCACTCCGGCGTAGCGCAAGAGCTATTAATTGTGTTTGCTTTCAAACATGGAGACATGATTGTTGTTTGTCCTTGCTGATACTGTACAAGTGTAATTGTTTGGCTCGGCTAGCCGAGTCTGGGAAGTGCCGTAGAACGCGTCTGATTTCCTACAGATAAACCACGACACAGCAAAGCTTTACCTTTTCACTAATGCGTAGTTATCTCCGAGCAGCACCCCGTCCACCGGAGACTCTCCGCGTCGATTGTTTAATTGTCCGATGCCGTAGGTTTAAGTACGAGCGTGCATTCGAGACTCCAGGCTGAGTTCGGACTAAATGAGCGAAGTGCTCAGCGACAATTAGAGCGAGTCAGCGCAGCGAGACCCCGCCGTGGCTGAATGGACTTATTTTTCCCAACTACTCATCATAACGATTGCGGCAGAGAGCATACCTGAGCCAGATAACGTGGACGCACCGGTGAGACTGAACCTATTCTTCTGAGAAAATAGTTAGCAACTAAAAAAAAAAAAAAGCTAAGCTGATTAAGGTTCATAGCAGTGTCATTATGCCAGTGTGTGTAATTTGTGCTCAAAGCTTTTTCCGGGTTCTCGCTAAGGCCCGGTGTTCTTTAACAATCTCGAATACCTCAAAAAGGCTTGAGCATGTGTTGCATGAGCTTGCCGCATAACGAGGACCGGATCGGTCTCGTTCAGTTGTTACTCTGAGGCACTTGCAGATTAATTTCAACAAGAATTATGTTGGTTGTGTGTGTCGTCTGCAAAGTAACATCATAGATCATACGTGCTTTTTTTAGCAGCATGGCGCTGGTACGAGTGCTGAGGCGTTTCGGTGAGCTAACTAAAGCACCATGTTAAAGACCAAACCAGTTTAAGATGGTATATGATGTGGGATTTCTCTAATGGAAGGTTTAATACAGTAATCCAGAATATTGTGAGGTCAGATCCYAGCACTGGCAGGTTCTCAGTGTTTGTGGAGGAGGCATCTTAAGTCTAGGATCCCTGGTTTTAAACTCTGGATACTCTCCTTTTTTTTTTTTTTTCCTTTTCACCTCCAATCATCACTTATTTTGTCTCAGCGTACACCTCTAGCCTTTGTTGAAGTGCAAGACAAAACTAGCAGTGTGCTCTTTTTTGTGACATGGTTTTACTCTGCTGCTGCTGTCGCTTCGGCAAAGCCGGCATCATCCTGAGCTGCCGTTCTTAAACGCCTGTTGCTCGAGCCCGAGGGATGAACACGGAGGGAGTTTGGATTTAAACCTGAATCCTTTTCATATTGCAGAACATCGCGAGGAGTCGAACCAGGTTACCCGTGCTGTGAGAGGACTTACTCCGACCAGGCATTCCCCGACTTTCTTCCCTCCTGCTACAATAGACGCCGCACGAGACGCCGTTCCGAACATGGCGATGACGGCGTGGTGGTTTGCGCCGTGTGTTAGCTTGTAATAGTGCAAAGGACGCGCAAAACCAACATGCAATTTCCTGCACAGTTAAATCCTAGATTAAGCACGGTTTCACGTTAACCCTGCCTCAGGATGGAGTCGTTAACAGGATAAACAGGATTAGAGTGGAATTCAGGGCATCTTTCACCTGGAAGGGGATCACTGGCACAATTTACTTTAATTCGGCAGGAATGCAAACATTACACTTCACGAGATCTGGAACGCTTCGGTATGTGGCCGGCTTCGACTCTGTGCGCTCGCTCTTTCTGTTAGCATGTTGACGTGTCCTTGGCCCGGCCCCAGCTTCAGCACCTGGACAGCAGTGTGGAGTGATCACCGCAGCCGGACTGTGCTGTGCATTTGTGACAAGCGTTTGAAAGTCGACGGGTTTCCCTTTACACCCGCCGGCCTTGGTGCGACAGCCGGGCAAAGCCCCGAGCCCAATTCCCAAATGAGCCGAGATGCCGAATGATCTGGCCTTGCTTCAGTTCTCCTGCATGTTCATTTCTCCGCTGTTTTCTTTCTCTTCCCCACTTGTCCAGGAATCTAAAAAATAGCCCGGAATGCAAACAAACTGTGATTTATAGTGCCTTGAAACTGCTCTTTGTGTCTTAATCCTGGGTTGCTCTTCCTTTGGAAATCCCAGAGAAGCTCCCAAAACAAACCTCTGAAACCTTGGAATGTTTAAGGCTTTCATGAGTGTTTGAAGATCCTGGATCCTTGCAGGATTTTAGTAAAAAAATAAAATAGAGTCAAAAAGGGTCCAAAAATTGTGCCTCTCTTTCTTTCTTCTTTGAATTTTTTCCAGATTTTCTCCCTAATTTAGTTGTAGTCAATTCCTACCAGTCATTAGGGCACTCCCTCATAAATGCTACAACGACTAACCAGGGAGGGTGAAGACCATCACGTGTTTCCTCCGACACCTCCAAGTGAGTGCATCTTTTCGAACAGCTTGCTTAAGCAGCGGCGTAACACATGGCGTAACTTACTTTGAGGATAGCGCTTTCCCATGGCTGGCTAGAGCTGCGATTAATGTAAGTGCTAGAGTGCCACCCATGATTTGAGGGTGAATTTGATGCTGTTAATCACCACAGACTTTTGAACCACAAAACACTTTCTCCATATTGAGTGCAGAGTTTATTGCCATCAAGGAGGAAGAGTTAAAGCATCCTCCTTTATAGTTTTGATTTAGCTCCATCGGACTTCCACCTGTTTGGCCCTACGAAGACGACTATTCACTTCTGATGAAGAAGTGAAGGCAGTGGTGCATTCATGGCTTGCATCTCAGCCTAAAATATATTTTTTTTTAACAAGGGAATACGAAAGCTTGTCGACCAGTGCACAAAGTGTATTAAAAAGCAGAGAGATTGATGGAAAGTGATGGCGGTTACCTTTATATCAGTTCTGTATTTTTGACTCGCCCTCGTAACTCTATGAATTAGCGGTCCATATGGTGGCGTCTTTGCTAAAAAAAGAGAGAGCGATGTGATCTTTATCGACTCTATCGCTCCACCAGCAACACGATGTAGAATGAAGGCTGGTCTCACGTCTATGAAATGTCTTTAGTAGACCAAATAATAAAGTGTCTGATTGTAATATCACGTCTGTGAGCACGTCCATTTTTGTTGAAGCGTCTACCGAATACAACTTTATTTACCGGCCAGTCGTGCAGAGGAAGTGGCTCGCGCCTTGAGGTCGACTTTCCTGACCTGCCTTATTCACCCACTTTTTACGTTCCTGTTTAACATTCCGGAGCTTTCCGACACGCGTCCAGAGCGAAGCAAAGCCAACGTTTTGGGCTTATGGCTAATTTAACTCATGTCCAATGTGCCCAAAGACGTTGCAGTTTCACCAGTGCGTGACAGAATTTTTATTTCCAGCCTGTAATTTCGGGTTGCAAACGGATATCCGAAACCCGGATATCAGAAAACGATAATTGATAGGCGGTCCCTGATGATAAACAGTCCATGTATTTCCCTACATTGTAATTACCGAGTTGTAAAGAGTTAGCATACTCGAATAGCTCGGAGTAATTGGTGTTTCATTGGCGCCAGGTGGAAGTGCTTGTTGAACGTGAAGGACGCAACAAGTTTTTTTTGGTAAAAACTCTAAGGTATTCATGTAACACCTTCTCTGAAGAAAGCGTGATCTGTTGAGATCAAACCTATCATGTGGCGCAACAAAGGAGTGCGCAGAGAGATATTTATGTAACGTTTGTATTCAGCGTAAAAAACAATGAAAGCACATGGCTGGAAATTTGCGAACCGATCAGAACGCTGTGTGCGGAGGCCTCTGCACAGATTGTTAATTTCCTTTACTTGATACATTTCCCGTTCCAGCTTCCAAATCCCCTCGTGCCTCTTAAAAAAAACTCCAAACCGAACGACCAGCATGTCTTTTCCCTGTTGCTGCGAGTGTGACGCTCATTCACACACTTCATAAATCCTTTTTCCCATGACTCTTAATGCAAAAGGAATCCTATTAGGTAGATGTGTGCATTTTTCCGAAAAGCATTAATCATCCGGCATTGTTAGGAGCACTCAGTCCACACTCACACACGCACACTCGCATGTAAAAACACACACTCGCACGCAAGCAACACAGCACTTAAAACCTCATGGGTCAGAGGCTGAGGGTGGGTCAGAGGTCATGGAATGCAGGGTAAGATTTCTAAAGGTGCAGCGGAACAGCTTTTTTTTTTTTTTGGGATTGAGACGAAGCAGGTGGTGAAGGTGCAAAAAAAAAAAAAAAAGGGATGAACCCTTGTTCGCTTGGGCCTTTCTTCCTCCCTTCAGCCCCCAATCTGAGGAAACAGGATAAGGGCTTTTAATTGAATCACACACGCTCTTTTGTTCGCTTCTTACAGCGCAGCGTCTTTGTCTTTTAAAAGGAAGAATTTGGAGCTTGAGGATTTTGACCTCATTTTCGAGGCGGGAGAGTAGCTTGTTTTTTCCCCCCCGCTGTTCTGCTCTTTAATGTAAAATCGATTACCCTCGACGTGAAAGAGTAGCCCGGTTTTAAAGACGAGCCCGAGCCCGTGCGAAAGGAGCACTTTTGAATGCAGCAGATGAGAAAACAATGCTTTAATGTCTTCGTCATATTTTTTTTCCCCTCTCTCCTCTTTGCTCTCGTCATGCTGGAGGAGAGCGTATTTTCYTCCTGCGCTTGCACCTAATCCTTAGTACGCTGTGGGGCGCGGAGAGTAGTGGGGGCAACAAGCTATGACAGATCAGTAGCAGCTCTGAGGGTTAGTCAAAGCGGCCCGAGCCTCTGCATATGTGCGTGTCTGTATGTGTGTGTATGGTGCTGCATAAACAACA
>QMIH01001930.1:2631-7631 GCA_003987875.1 Clarias batrachus
ACACACACACACACACACACACACACACACACACACACACACACACACACACACACACACGTATTCTGCACATGTGTATTATTAACATGAAGTAAAGATGAACACATCCCCACACTGTGTGCTTGCCTCTGTAGGATGGAGGGATGTGGACGGACGTGTGCCGAGGTTAAGCCACCTCAGTGAGGCGCTGCTCCAGATCCTGGGACAGATTAAAGAGTCGCACCAGCACTGCGTGTGTCACGGTAAATTCCCTCCCTCCCTCCCTCCCTCCTCTCAGCATGCACAGTGTTACATAAACCTCATATAAATATCAGGTGAGAAGGGATCTGTGTAAATACTCAAGAATATCATCCTTTGTCTTCTGAACATTTTCACAAAGTGGTGTCGCCACGTCGTTTAATCTGATCTACACACTTGATTTAGACAGGATTAACTCTGGATTGTATCTGTGCTTGGGACTGGCACTGAAACACACGGACATGTGGCTTGAGTTTCTTGTCATCCAACCACACCCTGGTCTTGTGTGAGACAGATGAGGTCCTGTACAGACGGAGCTATGTCAGGTTTACTTTCTCATGTTGTATCAGGACGTCCCTCTCAAGTCCGTTCTCAAGACATTTTCTGTATTGTGTTGAGTTTAGGTGACACACTTTGTTTGGCAGGTTTTCCTCGTACCTGCAGGTGGTACCATGACTGGACCGTGGGGCTTGTTCAGTATGGTCTTGACCTTGGCCAGGAGTAAAATAAATTTTTGGTTGTTACGTTTGCATGGAGATTTACATCCTGAATTCTTCTGAAAACAGGCGACTAATTGCACAATAAAGCCAATCAGCTGAGAAGAATCGAATGACTTTTAGTCCTGATCTTGACTTGATCTTGCTTTCATTCGACTTCGACCCCCTTATGACTTCGGTCTCGGCTAATCCCGGTCTTACTGAGTGTGGTTTCACGTTAAGCATGATTGATTTGTACCGTGCTCAGGAGTAATCGCTCTCCACTCCCCACTCTCCCGCCGGCCAGCATTCACATGATTCTTTTTCTCCTTTCTTGGGTATGCTTACGTATTTACGCTCTCCTATACAGCGTGCACTTCCTTGGTTTATGAGCAGCCATTACACACAAGAGAAGAAGAGAACAAGGAAGTCAATCCTCGTGCTATGCCTGACATCATCGATCATTTAGAAAAAATGTCAAGAGTGTCATCCTTGTGAGAGGATTGGATTGACGTGTGCTACACTAGAAATCCAGCATTTTAATGGTATTTTTGTCGTGTAATATTTGACATTATATTTAGAGAAGACAGATGGCACTGATGACGTCACGTCTAAACATCGGTCCACTTCTGTTCTCATGTCTGATTTAATCCGCTGTATCGTTCTCGAGACCACCTCTTGAAGCGGACTCGGGCAAGGTTCCTGAGTGCAGCACGATTGTGTTCCCACTCATCAACATGAAGCAGACTTTGGGGTCGAGGCTTTTCGGAAACAGTCCAGGGTGAAACTGCCCTAAAGCCCTAGGTTCCTCACCTTCCCCTCTGGTTTGCGTGTTAAAGTTTCTGCAGTGGCTAAATATGGACCTCTGCATCAAGCCAAGGACCTTGGCATCAGCTAAAGTATTTAATAACGTTGACGAGATTACGACTCGCGCTAGTGTACTACTGTATGTATTAAGGAAGCAGTATAAATACGTGGTTTCAAAGCCAGCCTTTTAATGGTATTTTTGTTGTGTAATATTTGAGTGTTGCGTTATAAATGCTCTCTCTTGTTGACCTCACAGTTTACGAGAGATTGTGTGTTTTGTAACCAGATGCTATTTAAGGGGTGGAGGAGTACTGCTGAGCCCAAGTTTTTAGTTTTTCTAATGTGTGTGTGTGTGTGTGTGTGTGTGTGAGAGAGAGAGAGAGAGATTTGTGCGGTCTGGGTCATACATACATGGCTCCTGTTAGACTAGCTATGCAGGTCACACATAGTTTCATTCCTGGCTGAAACACACACAGAGTTCTGTGCAAAACATTTCATGTCCATGTAAAAACATTCTAAAAAGGGGAATATACCTGCAAAATAACAAGATCAAAAGTTTCTCACCAGTCAATAGTCTTTGTTATAATTTTGTTAGATTTTTTTGTTTGATAACATCAGAAATTATCCTTGACTTAAACTCACATACTTCTATTTTTTTACAAGTTATTTTAAGTATTAGAGATATCCAATGTTTGTTAATGTTCCAGCTCAGATCTGGCATTTTTCTTCTGCCCCTTTGCGTGTTTTTTCTCTTCAGAATTTTATTTTTTTTTTTTTCAGAATTCAAGAAACAAGAAAACTTACAGCATTATTTTGACTTGTTTAGAGGCTTCCTCATTTTCAGGCATGTCTGATGTGGTTATGAAAGCAAAGTGTTTATTTTAATGTT
Organism: Clarias batrachus; assembly: GCA_003987875.1. Taxonomy (NCBI): domain Eukaryota; kingdom Metazoa; phylum Chordata; class Actinopteri; order Siluriformes; family Clariidae; genus Clarias; species Clarias batrachus. The sequence continues at coordinate 5,041 of QMIH01001930.1, forward strand.
AATTTGCGATCACATAAACTTTAAACCGTGTTTAAATATGGAGCTTCATCCATGGCCCCTTGCCCAAGCCGCATTAGCAAGTTAATTAGCTAGCATTGAATGTTTTTCTAAGAAAGCTAGAAATCCAAAATTTCCACTTAAACTACCTGTATGAAATTTATATGATTTCAGTTGACTTTGAAATGCACATACTTTATTTAACCTTAATTATTCTGACTAAAGTAAAAATCGGCAGCTCGATCAGCCGATCACTTCAGATTTTTTTCTTTGCTCTCTGAGTTAATTCCAGCTGCACACCTGAGGCCTATCAGGGTAGGGGGAGGGGTGGCTCAGTGGGGAAGGTGTTTGGACTACAGATGGGAAGATCCCAGCTTTAAACCCCGGTCGCTACTTGAGCCCTTGAGCGGGGCCGTTAACCCACACCTGCTCGGGTGAATAATGAAATAAACTGTAAGTCTCCCTGGATCAGGGTCTCTGCCAAATGCTGGAGGTGCATCAGGTAATCGACTCCCGGCTTTAAAAGGACGCCGTGAACTTCAGTCTTCACCAGAGTATTACTCTTGTGCAATTTTCTTTAGCAAACTCTTGAATTTGCCTCTCGGTTATCATCCATCATCTGGAGCTACCTCCTGTGCATGACCTCCTCTGATTTATGGACTTTGAGCTTGAATCACACTTGCAGGTTTTGACTGTCTGTTTAAATGGACCGCTAATTGTTGCTCTCGTGTTGGATTTGGATGTTTCTCTCTAGATATACCTGGCTATCAAGTCAAGTCAATTTTATTTATATAGCGCTTTTAACAATTGACATTGTCGCAAAGCAGCTTTACACAATAAAAAGAAGTAAGTTTTTTATGCAATGTGTGTGAATCAAAATGATACGATTGTCCCTGATGAGCAAGCCGAGGGCGACGGTGGCAAGGAAAAACTCCCTGAGATGGTAATAGGAAGAAACCTTGAGAGGAACCAGACTCAACAGGGAACCCATCCTCATCTGGGTGATAACGGAGAGCAGGGATTGATCAGCATAATAATGTGTACTGGAAGTTCAGTGTAACAGGAGATGTGTTAAAATTAAAATTAAAAGGAGTCCAGTTTGAATCTGAGGCTCAGGTAGACAACTGAAGTCACATCAGATCTGCCTGCCTTTTCAACCGCAGCCTCTAATTCACATGACATAACTAAGCTCTGCATTTGGGACGGTCTCTAAGCGGTCTCATCGGGCAGAGCATTTCACATAAGGGGTTCGAGCTGTTCAATTCTTTTGCCCTTCATCTGCGAGACGACCTGAAGTTTGTTAAGTGAATGCGATCGCTGTCCTTGATCAAAAACTCACTCACTCGATTTCACCTCTCACTCCGCTTCTGGGTTCTCAGGACTCCGTCTACGTCATTGACTAGCTTACTATCCTTAAGTCACAGAAAATCCCCCGTTCAGCCCAGGAAGTCCTCCATTACACACAGACTCACCACAGTTCTTCACCATGCTCATTTGTTTCTTTAAACTGCACTAATCTGCCAACTTCAGTCTGTTTAATACATTCGCTAAACCTCTCTTTGCCTCTGTGTCTGCCCCCGGCTTAAAATTCAAATTTCAAATCAAATTAACATTTTATTCGTCACACATACAGTAACACACAGTACGATATGCGGTGAAATGTTCAGTCTCGGCGCTTCCTGTGACCGTGTGTGTGTGTGTGTATATATAACCTGCAGTTGCAGCGTGCTCTTTGCACTTCCTCAGGGTCTAGGGGTTTCAAAGTGTAAGGGATCTTTAGTTCCTCACATATTTGGGTTTCGTCCATTAACTAAAGCTTTCTGTACCAAACAATGAATACAATATAAGAAAAATATGAACATCAAGTCAAGTCGGGTTTTATTGCCATTTCACTCATATACGTTTCAGTACGCAGTGAAACAAAACATAAACGTAAAGTTACAACATAAATTAAAAGGAACTAACTAGCTAACTAAGACACCTAATTAGCTGGCTAGCTGACACAAAACAGATCAACACTAAAGATTTATAGTATTTATATAAATTCCAATACGGAGGTAATGAGTTGAGGGATGAGAACAGTAAACATTTCTTGTAAAACGTAAACAGTAATGAAAGATAGCTGTAGTATATTTTCAGCTTATGTTACATTTGGTATGATCTTAAGTTTAAACTTTATGAATAAAATCAGTGTGTGCTGACAACAAGTGCTCATTGTAAGTGTGTGTGTGTGTGTGTGTGTGTGTGTGTGTGTAGATCAGTGTAAGGGACAACCAAATATCAGGAAGCACTCTGTTTCTAAAAGCCTGAGACATCTCTTCCAGCCCACCAGTAAATTCGTCAAGAGTTTGAAAAGGTAAGATTAAAAATAGATCATTATAAGATTTATGGAATTAATTAGGTAGAAAATATACAATACAGTAAGAAACCATCATGATGTAAAGGTAACGAAGGCAGATGTGTACATAAAGCTGATTATTCAAAGGGGACTGAATTAAATACATAAAATAATTAGTTAAGTGTTTTTTGGTTATGAATCTTACCGCTGGAATATTTTCTGGCTATAATGTTATCTTTATTCTGAATTACTCAGG
>QMIH01001930.1:10131-20473 GCA_003987875.1 Clarias batrachus
CTGCTGGAGCTACGCAACGCTGCAAACGACCTGCTCGGGCGCATCAACATCCCAGACAACCAGGTAATTAACTAATAGACTGAAGGAAAGAGCTGCTGGGCTTCTGGAGCAGGATGATGGTCCACAGAAAACCCTGGGGCACAAGGTTTCATTTATTTTCTGTTTCTGATATTAACACAGAGTCACAGTTATATACACAGCCATGAACTTCTTGTTAGTGATATTGAAACCTTTGTCTCCCCTTGGGCTTTTCTTTTATTAAGAATAATTTTATCATTAATTAAAACTCTCCTCATATCTGTCTCTCTCTCTCTCTGTCTTTTTGTCCTTGTCTGTCTCAGGCTCAAGATTTTCGTATTTATGTCCATGATGTGCTTGAGTTCGGAGAGGGTGTTTCCTTCCTCTTGCTCCTCCCACCATATGAGGAAGTGTGTATGCCACCTGGACAAAATAACTTCTCTCCTCGATCTGAATTTTTTACCCTACCTCTACAGATCTTTGAGCTAGGTGAGGACACACACACACACAAACACACACATACACACACAACTTTATCAGTAATAATCTATCTATCTATCTATCTATCTATCTATCTATCTATCTATCTATCTATCTATCTATCTATCTATGTGTAGTTCATTTTGGAGCATACTGTCCAACTTTTATCGGTCAGTATTGCTGTGCGTCCGCCAACTTGGACCTGGAGTCCCTCATTTCCCTGCAGGCGTTACGGGAGGCTTTCTCAGAGACAGAGCTGCTCACTGCCAAGCAGAGGCATCAGAAAATCCAGGAGCTTTTCCAGGTATTTATTATCCTTCACATGTTCCTCAACTTTATTTAGCTGGTTTTTCTCATCTGGTTTTGCTGAACCGCATAACTGTGTGTCATCAGTCTAACAATGGAAACTATCACCATGTTTATGGATTATGTTGTCCAGAGCAAGCGTGTAAAGAGAGAAAGGCAGTGGGCCTAAAACTGAACCCTGTGGAACACCAACATGCAGACTAGTCACCATTTAAATCTACAAACTGATAACGATCAGTCAAATAGGATCTGAGACTGGAGAGGGCTATGTTAGTTAACTATGCTAAGAGTTAACTGTTTTGAACAGGAGTGCGGTTATTTCTGGTATGATTTGTTGAAGAAAACGTATACCTACAGGATCTAGTAAAGTACACAGGTTGATTTTGCAGAAGAGATGAGTGAAATGAGTTCAGTCTCTTGAAGTGGAGTAAAGTATTCTAGTGGCTGATTTGATTTAGCTAGATTATCAGCTGTACCAGTGGTTATTAAATTGTGTGCCTTTAACTTAAGAATGTTTTACCTGATATTTCCAATTTTGTCATTGAAAAAAGTCCAGATTGTTTTTCTAGCACTAGCTGGACATCCAGCGGTTCAGCGACCATAACCTGCTTCGCCATGTCACACCGGGGCATCGGACTTCACCTTTGCTAATTTGCATGCGTTTACAACATTACTCTAAGCAGCCTCTGACTGATGAAGACATAGATCCTTAGCTTCTACATGTATAACTACGTCGGGAAACCTGCTACGTCTGGGTTGGGTTCAGGAGTTTTGTATGTGTGGGTGAATGTAAATCACATATGCAGTAAAAGGTTGATGGATTAAGTCATAATACCAGCTAGAATCTTTTACAAGGATTGAGTGAATGTTTATAAATATTCTGTAAAGCATTATTAATGTCTGAAGTTCAAGATTTTGATCAACTAAGTGTAAGCGTGTGTGTTTGGACACAGCAGGTGGATGAGGTTTGGCGTGAGGCTCGTTGGATGGTGGAGGTGTTACAATTCGCACGTTATAAACAACAGCGTGCTGGTGTGAATCTTGGCTCCATCATTGACTTCAGTAAGGAGACCATCATTGAAAAAACCCCTTCTACATCCTCCCAGCCTGACTATCTCCCCTCACCTGCCCCATCACCAGCTGAATCACCTGCCCCTTCACCCGATAGTGGCCGCAAATACCCCGGTGAGAAAACGTTCTACCTTCTCTTTATCTTAATAAAATTCTCTTTAGGAAATCAGGGAGTTATTTCCAGATAACTATTTTTACAAAGCTGAGCCTTCTGCTTCTGTTTCTGTAGATCCTCTGTCTGATGATGAAGGTTCCTTGGAGGTCTTCCTTACTCCAGACAGTGATTACAGCTCCAGCCCACGAGAACTTGACCTCCTTCCACCATCACTCCCCCTCCCTTACACGAACACTCTCCCCCAGCCAGATGTGCTTTGCACAGGTGGTCGAGTCAGAGCAGCGTCCGAGCTGATAGACAGTGACTTTGTCCTGCCGAGTCGTCAGATCGAGCTGCTGCGCATCACTGAGAAGAAAACAGCGTTGTGTGTGCGAACCAGCAGCCTCGAAGCCCCACCAACTCCATCAGTGACAACACCAAACCCCTCCCCTTCAAAAGTATGGGCGCACCCTGGACCTGTACGCTCGCTCTCAGAGGACAGTGGACGGAAACAGAACTCCTCCCAATGCAGAAACTCGGCTCACAGATCCTGCTACTCAACAATCAGGATTTATCCACAATACCACACGGGGCTTCCTAAGGAGACTAGTGTCAAGGTGAGGTGCAAGCGCGAAGCACACTACAGCGGTGTGTCCGATCACTATATATTTAAATAGTCTAGATACTAATAAAGGTCCTCAGCTAGGAATTCTGAATATGTCCAGAAAAAGGGTTTATTAAAAGCAGTGATGGGTCACACCGAGGATATGGAAACCATAAGATTCCTAATTTCTGAGCTGGACTCATGTTGCACAGAAGAACCCCGTGGAGTAATGCCAAGACACGCAGTCCTCTCTCTAGCCACTCTGAGGATTCTAGAATCGCTGGCAAAATTTAACATTCTAGATCTGTACTAAGGATTACACAATTGCAGTGTGAATTATTGTTGAGACATCTAGAGCATGATTGGAGACATTAGAACTATTTTAAGAAGAACCCAACTGAAGGTTCTAGAGTAACAAAGGGACAACACTGACTGAAAAATCCATAACCACACAGCTGACGTGTGGAGCTGGAGTCTCTTAAATTTGCACAGATTTGCATAGAACTATTAGTTAGAATGAATAGGGCAAGAGAGTTCAGAATCAGACTCAAGAGCAAGGCAACAACAAATCTAGAATATAAAAACAGATGGTGGAAGATTGCATGTAATTCTGAAGCCTAGAACTGCACTAATGGACCAAACTAGAGTCCCCTTTCAAAGTGATGATTGTGTATTTATTTCTAATAATGTCCTTCTAGTCCCTCGAGTGTGGCAGTGTTACAGTGCTCGCCCCATCATCCGGAGAGCGCTGGTTCGATTCGATGCTGTAGCCTCTCGCAAACCAAGGGTCTAGAGAGGGCCCTCTCAGCGGCGTGAGACGACACATAGTGCCTTCACATTAATCACGGCTCTGTGGCCAATCACAGGCGCCTGTGAGCTCACGCCAGCGAATGGGATAGCACTGTCCTTCGAGTTTATTCCGCCGCCCCCAACGGTGTGTGAGCAGCAGTTCGAAAGGATGCGGGTGGCTGGCATCACATGCTTCGGCCCTCCTGACTGAGTGGTAGTAGTGGGAGCCTTAATGTGGGAGCCCCCTAGTGACGGGGAGGAATTGGACACGACTAAATTAGAAAGAAAATCAGAAAAAAAAGGTAGAAATACTATAATACACCTGGTTTGTGTGTTTTCTTTGCAGCTGAAAGTGACCATACACACCACGGCGAAGGAGATGGTGCAGCTGGTGGTTCAGGAGATAAACGGACTGTGCGCACGTCTCCAGAGCGCTGTGCGGCAGTGCGTGTGCCCTGCGCAGGTGTGTGTTTGCGGAATGGACGTGTGTGTGTATTCGCCGGAGCAGCTGGAACACTTTGCTCTCGTCGTGCTCACGGAGGAACGGGAGAAGTGGCTACAGGATGACTTCTGTCCCCTCACACTGCAGAACCCCTGGAGTCACGGCAGACTATGTGTACGATTTAAACAGTGTTCCCCGCTGGCGCTACAGCACGGTAGAGCCACGGCAGTTTAGCGCACACACACACACACACACACACACACAGTCATAATAACAGAATAATATATAGAGCAGTATGAGTTATGGTTACAGTACAGTAGCTACAGACTGAACAGCGACACCAGAGAGGGCTGACCAGAACCACACTGGACTGGACTTATCATAACTGCATGTCACTTCCGTCGACATGCGGACCGTGCTTAACTGTAATATACCTGTGATGTAATTAACCCCCCAACACACACACACACACACAGTTGTAATAATGTTTTAAATACATTTGAAACAGAATGGAACGTTCTGCTGTATATTCTCAAGAGCAACAATGCGACAAACAAGAAAACAAGAGCGTCAGTCTCTGTGTAATAGAGTTTTTATGCAAACACACACTCAGAACATGAATACACACTCTATACCAGCATTGACATCCATGATGACCAGCACCAATCAGATTCAATCATCACTGTCAGAAGGCCATATAACACCATAGTCAGCAAGTACCATACAGCGTTCTAGAAGATTCTAGTCTTACTGAGGACTCTAGAGCCAACTACAATTTCTAGTCCACCCCAGGTGTTCTAGAGTTTGGAGAGAGGTATTCTACAGCTTCACTGAATATTTAGATGCATAATGAACATAGAGCCACGCTAAATATTTTGGAGCCATAATATCGATGACTAAAGAGCTACACTGAGGATGTTAGAGCCACATTGTGCATTCTGAAGATAAATGGAGGATTTTGGGGGCATACTGAGAATGGTGAAGCCACACAGAGCACTCTAGAGCCCTGCAGTGATCTCAGAACCACAGTGTGCATATAGAGATGTGCTAATGCTCTGTAGAGCCGGAGGAGTGTGGGACTCGTAGAGCTCAGAGCTCGCATGGAGGATTTTATCTGATCGGATTATGCAGCTCGTCTCTAATTGGTGAATGTACTGAGCTCAGGATGGAGCCAGACTAAAATTTTATTTTATTTTATTGAAATTTGCTGATGAACAATTCGTTCTCTTTGCCATGCCAGTGGGAGGGGCTAACGAAAAGACCTATGTATCCCATGTTTCTGTTTAAATTCTCCACATTGGGTGAATGCCTGAATCTCATGGATTGGATTAGAATTGAGATGATGCCTTTTTTTTTCTTTACTCTTCACCCATTGGTCTGCTGGCAGTTAACTCCTCCCTGGGTGTGGCTAGCAGTTGAATGACAGTTTAATTGCTTTCATGTTGTTTATACACTCTGAAGTCAGTCCGGATTTTCAGAATTGTTGACTAAACATTTTGCGCTGTATTTTTGACAATGTTTTTTTCCTTGTCATACACAATGATTTTCCTGGTCAACTGTGTGTGTGTGTGTGTGTGTGTGTGTGTGTGTATGTTATTCTTAAGTACTCTGAGCTAACCTTCCTGTAGCTGACCAGAGCTTCCTATCTGTTACCTGTGTGTGTGTGTGTGTGTGTGTGTGTGTGTGTGTGTGGGTGTGTGTGTGTGTGTGTGTGTGTGTGTGTGTAGTGATGTAGATTTTCACTGGATTGATCTGGAATCATGACCACTGGTGTACAGTAAAGTTTTACACTGGAGACATTAAACTGGCTACTGCTCATCTCTCACTCTTTATTCCTCTGTTGCACATAAACACATGTATATAGTATGTATCGTAAAATAATGATTCTTNTTTTTTTTTTTTTTTTTGATTTTTTCCCCGATTTTCTCCCTAATTTAGTCGTGTCCAATTCCTCCCCGTCACTAGGGGGCTCCCACATTAAGGCTACTACTACCACTCAGCCGCGAGGGCCGAAGACTATCACGTGTTTCCTCCGAACCACGTGACTCCAGCCGACCGCATCTTTTCGAACTGCTCGCTCGTGCACCGTTGGGGGCGGAGTCACACACTCGGAGGACAGCGCTATCCGCTCCCTCCGTTGCGCGAGCTCACAGACGCCCCTGACTGACTGTAGAGCCGTGATTAATGCGGGAGCACTATGTACCTCTCATCCCTCCCCTCTGAGAGAGCTCGACCAATCAGCTCTCTCTAGACCTCCGGCCGCGAGAGGTTACAGCACCACCCGGGATTCGAACTAGCGATCTCCGGATGATAGGGCGAGCGCTTTAACCACTTAAAATAATGATTCTAAACATCCACAGAGAGGAAGTGAGACGGAGGGATCTAGAGACACTATAACCACTCTGGAATTTCTAGAGCTGCACTGAGGATAGACCACACTGTGGAGTTTAGCGTTATATCAGCGGTTATAGGGCTCAGCATATCCTAGATTGATGAAGTAAAAAGTGACTTCTGGCATTAAGTCCTTCATCCAATTGTGTTCCTGCATCCCAAGGGGCGGAGCTTAGACTTAAGCCAGAGATAAACAGCGAACAATAAGATAACATTGAGAATTTATTGAAATAAGTACAACACGACATCTCCGGCGAACTCATTTGTTACTCCTAGTGATCTACAGTTGACTACTCATAATATATTTGTGTGTGTGTGTGTGTGTGTGTGTGTGTGTGTGTGTGTGAGAGAGAGAGAGAAAGCGCGAGATTAAGAGAGAGAGTGAGAGAGACCGGTACACTCTGTTTATCACCTAAACCATGGATGTGGGGAGTATGGATCACCTGTTCAGACTGTGTGTGTGTGTGTGTGTGTGTGTGTGTGTGTGAGAACACCCCCCTGAGGCTCATAACCCTCTGAGGCACCTATAAAGCCCTTGGCAGCACCGTTTGAAGTTTTTATGAAGCACTGTGTTATTGTTCCCCAGAGAGCAGAGTCTGTACACTGGCGCCTTACTGCCTTACACTGTTGCCAGACAGTGTGTGTGTGTGTGTGTGTGTGTGTGTGTGTGTGTGTGTGTGTGTGTGTTGTGACTCTGCTTTAATGGGAGTTTAGTGCTTTAGTGTTTTGAGAACATTGCAGGTTTTTTTTTTGTTTCATTTTCAGATTTCCTAAAACAAAAAAATGACCAGTTTCTCAAAACACAGACACTTTGGTGTTTTTTTCTAGACCAGTATTCCTGCAGTAACGCTGAGGGTCTCGGCGGGTGTTAGGGTCTGTACATCATATTCATCTCGGGGGTGACGGATGCTCTCTTTACAAAATAAATGTCATCTTCAGTACATTTGATTGTTAACTATTAAATATCTGTGAATTATTCATGATATCTTTCCGTGCACTGCATCAGAGAAACATCATTTTAAATTTTCGCTAATTCATCCTATTTCACACAACACACTGAGTTGTTTGTGATTTACACTGAGGCTTCAGAAACTTATGGAATCGATACTAGAATGACTCTAATTAACTCACTGAGTCTCTTCCCTCAGCACTTCACACTTCACAGAGGAATCTAGAACCATAATGTCCTTATTATTCCAGAGGCGCACTAAGGTTTGTAGAAATGTGCAGAGGAATCCAACACTGCAGTAAAAAGTTTTTGGAAGTGCTCTGATATTTCCTAATATCACACTGAACTTCACTCAGAAACCCAGAACGGCACAAATTATTCCACGAGCTGTGCAGAAATTCTAAAATATGCGGCAATAAAATGAAGTTTGAGTTGAAGTCAGCTGACCACCTGAATGTACCGAATCACCAGGTGATCACGTCTGTGGAGCTTCTCTTCTTCCCTCCCTGATGGCACGCGCCATTCCAGAGTGTGAAAGAGCAGTTCTGGGAGCATGAGGAATCCTTTTCACACATGAACTGAACACCACAGAGTGTGTGTGTGTGTGTGTGTGTGTGTGTGTGTGTGTGTGTGTGTGAGATCAAAGCTAAAGGTGACTGAATGAAATATTAGAAGTATGTGCCTTTTGTGGCCAGAGACTTTGCTAAAGTATGCCAAACCAACAGGTGGCGATATAACCCCGACTGTAAAGCCACAGATCACACTCTAGCTGCACGTCACACGGCGCTTCCTGCTTCCTGCTCCCTGCGCAGTGAATGTTGGTGAAGGGAACTTTCCTCGACAAAACTCCACCATTCTGAACAGCCTGCGAAGTCACCAGCGCAGACGTCAAGTCCTCCGCGCGTTACCATGGTAACACAAACCCCTCAGATACCCTCAGTCACTGCTGTCGTGGAAATTTCGCACTACAGACATTAAATATTGAATATTTATGAATAACTTAAATAATAAATTATGAAGATTGATTCATTTTTTTTTTACAGATTCTGTATAATATTATAGATTTCTTGTTTAAATAAAAAATTGTATTATTGTGTCCTTTTAATACGATGTCGTCCTCGAGAATAACGATAATAAATATATAAAACCTTTTCGCCGCTCCATTTTTCACAGTTGAGTGAGAGGCAATGACTGATCATTCTCGTTGTTCACTTGTTCCCCACACCGTTACTGTTCCCCTTGTGAACTTCCCCGCCTGTGAAGTGTACATTTGGCCGCTCGGATCGCGCCTTCTGACTTACCGAAAATCCTGAAAATACTGAAACGCATGCGGTGCACACCCTTACACACTCTAACACACCAAAAACACAACTATTTTCACTCTGAAAGAGGTTTTCCAAAAACACAGTTTCTGTGTGGACAGATAAAAAAAAAGTTAATTTAATCCGTGTACATGTGGCCAAATCCTAGAACTCCTCTGCTGTATGACAGCTGAATAACAACTGTGTAAGAACTCTCTCCACGAAAGCCTCCCATTTATGCACTGGAACTTCGGGAACTGTCTGTTTCCTGATGTACACCAAGCGGTTTAATCCTGATGTCTCTTCTGCACCTTAAGTCTGTTGTGTTCTTCAGTCTCTCCCACCCAGGAGGCTTCAGTCCCCCAGCTTAACTTCCGTTGTCTCTCTCTCTCTCTCTCTCTCTCTCTCTCATCCTCCAAAATGCCTACTAGGAACTCAAAGACCAGGAAGCTCCGAGGTCACGTGAGCCATGGGCATGGCCGTGTGGGTAAGCACAGGAAACACCCCGGAGGTCGGGGTAACGCTGGTGGCATGCACCACCACCGCATCAACTTCGATAAATACCACCCGGGGTACTTTGGAAAGGTGGGTATGAGGCACTACCACCTGAAGAGAAACACCATCTACTGCCCCACCATCAACCTGGACAAGCTGTGGACGCTGGTCAGCGAGCAGACCCGGCTGAACCATGCCCAGAAACCTGAAGGCCCTGCCCCCATCATTGATGTTGTTCGTGCTGGGTACTTCAAGGTGCTGGGTAAGGGTAAACTCCCCAAACAGCCCGTCATCGTCAAGGCTAAATTTTTCAGCCGGCGGGCAGAGGAAAAGATCAAAGGAGTGGGCGGAGCCTGCGTGCTCACCGCATAAAACATTCTGTTTTTGCAAAAAATAAACTATAAAGAACACCTCAAGAGCATCTAAAACAGCTTTTACATCATATTTAACTGGGAAGTACAGTGACAGTGACATCATCATCATCATCATCATCATCATCATCATCATCATCTTATTTTATTGAGTGACTGTTTAAAACTTGTCCAGACTAATTTCCCTCTGGACTGAGAAAGGACAACTCAACCCTCTTAATGCTGTCAGTAATGAGCATCGACTTGTTAATAAAGCCTTCATCTATGATTAAACAAAACATCCTGATCAACACTGTCGAAGGCGACAATAGAGATCGAATCAACTGGATGATGAGAAACTCGAGATAACTCTCACTAATAAAAAGACTGTATGATAGAGCCGTCTGATAGAGAGTATGTTTATTTATTATGCACAACAAATTAATAAATAATAATAAAAAAGGCCTGACCCACATTTCATCATGATTTTATAATCACTGTTAAGGATCTGCAGTTCTTTAACAATAATAAAACCTCCTTGTTTAGTATTAAAGATAAAACCTCTCACTGGCAGGACGCCAGCAACATTCCATCATTAGATGTCTCATGAACCACATCACAAAAGTCCTGAACCAGCAAAGTTCCAGAGGAGATTGTTAAAGTTTGCTGGTCATCAATACGAGGAGATTGACCTGAGGAGAGCCGTGAACCCGCAGGTCTGTGTGCGGGTCTGTGTGCGTGTGTGTGTGCGTGTCTGTGGGTCTGTGTGCATGTGTGTGCGCGCGGGTGTGCGTGTGTGTGTGTGCGGGTCTGTGTGCGTGTGTGTGCGTGGGTGTGTGTGCGGGTCTGTGTGCGTGTGTGTTTGTGGGTCTGTGTGCGGGTGTGTGTGTGCAGAGTCTGTGTGTGTGTGTGGGTGTGTGTGCATGTGTGTGTGTGTGGGTTTGTGTGCGTGTGTGTGTGTGTGGGTGTGTGTGTGGGTGTGTGTGCGGGTGTGTGTGTGCAGAGTCTGTGTGTGTGTGTGGGTGTGTGTGCATGTGTGTGTGTGTGGGTTT
>QMIH01001930.1:47952-59820 GCA_003987875.1 Clarias batrachus
GCCATTCTTCATCAATGGAAACCTCAAGGCCACTGGATATTTGAAATTGCTACATGATGATGTGTTTCCCTCTTTATGCACTGAAGCTGGCACGTTCCCTGAGTTTTTCCAGCAAGATGGTGCACCACCACATTATGGGTGTCGGGTCCGAGCATTCCTAGATGAACAGTTTCCTGAAAAGTGGTCGTCGTGGGCCAGTTGAATGGCCCCCAAGGTCTCCCGACGCTATAATAAAATGAATGGACCCTAAACTGAAATAATTGGATACTAAAGTGAACTGATTAAACCCTGTACTAAATTGACTGGATGCAAAACTGAAAGGATTGGACACTGAAATAAAATGATTGGACACTTAAGTGAAGTGATGAGGCAATTAACTGAAATGATTGCATATGAAACTAAAATAATTGGACTCCAAATTAAATGATTGGACATTAAACTGAAATAGTTTAACACTAAACTGAAATGATTAAACATTAATATACAGGGTGGGCCATTTATATAGATACACCTTAATAAAATGAGAATGGTTGGTGATATTAACGTCCTGTTTGTGTCACATTAGTAAATGTGAGGGGGCAAAATTTTCAAGATGGGTGGTGACCATGGTGGCCAGCTAATTTCATGTTAGCTGGGAGGATGGACAGTCCACTAGCCTGCAGTGTGGAAGCTGAGGATGAGCGCCCCCCTGGCTCAACCCCAGTGTCAGAGGCTCGTTTAAAACAAAGCAGGTGTGTGTAGATTTTGAAGTGGAGTCCTTTGTTAATATTTACACTAATGATAAAGCTGATGAGAAAAAAATATAAATTACTGTTAAAAAGCATGATAAAGTTGTTGTGTTCCTAAATTAATATAATTAGCAAGCAAAGACACCCATCAGACATTGGTTGTGTCCAATCCATCCTCTGCATCTCAGGCATGCAGCAACACCATGTCAGGAATGACATACTGGAACAACAGACTGATTTATTACAGGGGTGGGGCATGTGGGAGAGCGTGTCCTCGGACACACCCCACATGGGTGGAGATCCCAACCTTTGCTGTTACCAAACCGGGCTGAGATGTTTCCTATCAGATTGCTTCCCATAGTACAGGAGACGGATTGGAACACCGTACCAGGTGTATGATAAGCTGATGGTAGAGATGATGGACAGATAAATGACCTCACTGTAGAAGTCAACTCGCGTCGGTTGTTACACCCTCTGGCGGCTGTAGGGCGAAATCACGCTGCCCTTTCTCCCTCTCCCGTTCATTCTCACACACACATACACACACAGGTTCCGTACGGATACTGTGCCGATTATGCACGCGGCCAGTTGGAGCACGAGCTGTCCCGTTCCGTCCTTGCGCCTCGTCCGTGCACCACGTGACACCCTCTCCGATGAAGAATCCTGAGCGCGTGAAATCAAACCTGAAATGGAACACCTAGACATGGTGCGCCCAACGCGCATGCGCGCGCGCACACACACACCGCAGCGGGGATGAGCAGATCTCTGTTTTACTCAAGTCTGAGATAATAAACGGCGCGCTCGTTTACATCTGCTGCACAACACACACACACACACACACACACACACACACGAATGATGGAGAAATGATGTTGAGTCTCGCGGTTGCGGTGAGAATAAAGAACAGCGTAAAGTTTCTCATTAACGCCCTGGAATGTGCGAAATATGGAAAATCCCAAAACTGTCAAGTCCGCGCGGTGTGTGTGTGTGAGTGTGTGTGTGAGTGTGTGTGTTGGTGGGCTGGCCCCGCTGGCGGTGGAGTGGGGGTGTATTTGGAGGGGGGGGGCGTATAGCGGGGGATATTTAACTTGAGTGGAGAGCGGAGATCTCTAACACACTGCGTGCGCTCCTGCACAGCGCGAGATGTCCGCGCGCACCACCATCACCGCGCACCCGCACTCACGCGCTCGACGAGGGTAGAGAGAGAGACGGAGAGATGAACACACCGGGGATTTAAACAACAACAACAACAAAATAATAATAAATAACAAGATATAAGAAGGAAATCGCAAGCGCGCGGAAACATGACGTGATGTCCCCGCAGAGCGCGTGAGAGGACAGAGCGTGAGAGAGAGAGAGAAGAGCACGCGGCGGACAAGCGCACGGAGTCCAGTGGATACACACACATACACACCGCGCGCTGGATCTGAGCTGCTGAAAACCTGTAGAGATACCACAGACAGCGCTCGCGCTCGCGGGGAAGGAGGAGGAACCGGGTGGGGTGGGGGGGCAGCGCCGCGGCGGCGGGACCGACTGGAGCCGGGAGAGAGAGAGAGAGAAGTAAAAATAAACGCACACTCTCTCTCTCTCTTTCTCGTGACATTTAAAAACGCACCGGCACGAGGACAGGACACATCCGGGTCTCCCTGTGCACACACCGCACGCGCGTGGGAAGTGTCCGGGCCAGAGACCGTCTCTAAGGGAGAGAGAGAGAGAGAGAGAGAGAGTCGCCCCTGTCGCCATGGTGACCGACTGAACAGAGGGAGACTCGTGCGCGCAGGAGGAGAGGAGAAGGAGGAGAGCAGCACGAGACAACACGGGTTAAACTTTGTGTTTTTTTTTTCTTCTAAACTGCGTGTCTGAGGATTTGCTTAATCAACCCCCCTCCCCCCCCCGCTTAAATATATATGATTTGCTGAAACTTTGGTGTAACAGAGAGCAGAGGCTGAGAGCGCGCGCGCGGACTGTTACTCATGCTGCACTCGCGCGGCCCTGGGAGCGCGCGTCATTAACCCCCTTCCCCCCTCCCCTGCTCGTTCACGTCGTCCGTTCCCGAGATTGACTCGCCATGCGACTCTCGCGCGCGCTGCTCTTCGTGTGCGCGCTGCCGACGCTCGCGCTGCTGGTGTGCGCACGCCGCGGCGCCGACGCCGCTCATCGCTACCTGAGGCTCCGACCCTCCCCGAGCGAGCACCTGCCGGTACAGGACCTGAAGGAGGACCCGGACCCGGAGTACGACCCGCGCGAGCAGGATGTGTCCGAGCGCGCGCTGATGAAGAAGCTGGGCAGCGGCTTCGACGCCGACTTCATGTCAGTGAGCGCGCCCGCGCAGCTCCCCGTCACCAACACCACCGGCGCCGCCACCGCCACGCCGGGCTCGCCCGCGCACGCGCACGCGCCCAGCGGCGCCATGCCGCCCGAGATCCGGAGGCTGGACCTGACGCAGACGCCGTACGGGCTGCGGGTTAAGATGGGCAAGAAGGCGCGGCGGAAGTTCCTGCAGTGGCTGTGGACGCACACGCACTGCCCCGTCTTGTACGTGTGGAAGGACCTCGGGGTGCGCTTCTGGCCGCGCTACGTCAGAGAGGGCCACTGCTTCAGCGAGCGCTCGTGTTCCCTCCCCGAGGGCATGTTCTGTAAACCGGCCAAGTCCGTCACCAAGACATTCCTGCGCTGGTACTGCCAGGGCTTCCTGCCCCAGAAATACTGCACCTGGATCCCCGTGCACTACCCCATCATCTCCGAGTGCAAGTGCTCCTGCTGAGGCGGTGTGTGTGTGTGTGTGAGAGAGAGTGACTGCTATAATACAATAATGAGAAGCGGAGAGAAACAGACACTACGACAGAATGTGCGTGTGTGCGCGCCTTCACGCGCGCGACAGCTCCGAGAAGGCGCACGGACTTGAGCGCGCTCTCCGGATCACAAACAATAAATCATAGCAATTATAAACCTGATAGGTATAATAATTTTAATGTTGCACTGTGTTCTCGCGAACTGAAACGTGTGTGTGTGTGTGTGTGTGTGTGTGAGGCGCCATATAGCGAATCTATTTTTTTATATATAGCATTTTGATTTTAAAATTAAAAAATAATATACATGTACATATTTAAAAGAAAAAGAAGGAAAGGATGCAGCTACTATTGTTATTTTTATTATTATTATTATTATTATTATTATTGTTTTGTTGTTGGTATTGTTGTTGTTGTTGTTGTGTTAAATGAGCAGGACCACGCGCACAGTGGAGAACGTTTCCGGAAGTGCTCTTGTCCCGGAAGTGCTTTAACTGACTGACTGACTCACTGCCATGCTGCCTACAGCTTTTATATCCTAGTAATAATCAGTAATAATAATAAATATATTAGTAATAACAAGATTGATTATAAATATTTTAATTCTATATTTTAAGTGTGAATTAAGTATTTTGTTGTTGAAAAAAAAAATGGAATAGTATTTTAGTAAACAGAATGTGTCATGTTCTTATTTATTGTTGTAACTTGTGTTGAGTGTAGAGACCGACGTAAAGCAAAACCAGAGCACAAAGCTATCAGTGTAAACACAAATGCCTTGGAGACACAGTTTAGCAATAAAACCTCTCTGATTAAGTTGATATTGTACATGTGTGTGTGTGTGTGTGTGTGTGTGTGTGTGTGTGTGTTTATTGAAGTTTCTGGATAGAACAGTGGGTTTCTTAGACATTTATCTCACTTGATATGAACTAATTGATTCATAAAATTCTATTATTATCGGGAGGGGGGGGTGTTGGTGCAAGTTGTTAGCAGTGCTGGATCTGAGAATATTTTCTCTGTAACATGTAATGTTTGTGCATGTTTCTCACACACATGTACAAAGTAAATTGATTAAAGCAATTTAAAGTAAAAGACCATGTCAGATTTTAGTTGTTCCCAATAAGACAGAGTATGTTTTTTGAAATTTCGTTTCCCATTTTGGAAAAATAAAAGAAAAATGATATTAAAGATCAGGTCAGATTAAATGACTTTTTAAAAGTTCTTCAGGAACAGTAAACAAGGTAACTTGCCACTCACAGATGTTTCAGCAGAGCACTTTGTGCTTAGTAGTCACTCACTGCTCTCCATCCTTTAGTCTCCTCCAAGGTGTGTAGTGCAATAATGTAGTGTTTAATGCAATAATGTAGTGTGTTTAGTGCAATAATGTAGTGTGTTTAGTGCAATAATGTAGTGTGTTTAGTGCAATAATGTAGTGTGTTTAGTGTGATTTAGGAAAGATGCTCATGGGTACAGTGATATGAATGTGTTTATGTGTGAGTGTCATTATATACATCTCGTTGGTATATTTGTGCAAATGTCTGAAAGCGTGTACAGTCTACATTTAAAACATGTTGACTCAGTGTGTGCATGTGTGTGTGTGGGGAAAGTTGCAAGGGCATGAAACAGAGTGTCTCAGAGGGTGCACGTTTGATTTACGAGGCTGCACGTGGAGCGAGCGCCAGTACGGGGCTGTTATTCATTGTTTCACGGCGTCGTCAGGCTGTAGGGCAACTGGTCGTGTGTGTCTGTGTGTGTGTGTGTGTGTGTGCGTTTGGGGATGGGGTGGGGGAAACAGAGTTAGTGCATGCACAGCGGTGTTGACATTAACAGTAAAATAATGACGCAGTCACTTTCAAACACTGTCACTGCTGAAAGAGTGCAGGGAGAGAGTGTGAGGAGGAGAGATTAAGAAGCTGAGCTTAATATAACAGAGCGAGGGAGAGAGAGAATCCGAGCAGGAGCTCCGTCCAAAAATGACTCAGTGAAGGAGAGAAAACAAATACCGCTCTTCCAGACTGAAAGGTAATGCGGCTCCTGGCTGTCGGTTAGTCACATGATCGCGTAGTGCACTAGTACTACTACATACTCCTATGATGAGGAATATAGAGCATGCATGGATACACTACTGGAGTATGCAAACAGATAAATATATGGAATAGCTGTGAGTGTACCACAACAGCGATTATATACTTGTCAAGTGCACTAATATAAATTACATTGACTTGTGTACACTCACTCTTACACACTCACTCATCGTCTATACCACTTTCTCCTGTATTCAGGGTCACGGGGATGGAGCCTATACCAGGAGACTTAGGGCACAAAGCGGGGTACACCCTGGACGGAGTGCCAATCTATCACAAGGCATACACTCATTCATACACTATGGGCAATTTGGGAACACCAGTTAGCCTAATCTGCATGCCTTTGGACTGTGGGAAGAAACTGGAGTACCCGGAGGAAACCCACCAAACACGGGGAAAGCATGCAAACTCCACGCACAACAGAGGTGGGAATCGAACCCGGACCCTGTAGGTGCAAGGCGACAGTGCTAACCACTAAGCAAACTGCGTACACTGCTGAGTCTCGACCTGAGCGACTGAAGCGACCCCAGATCATAACACTGTCTCCAGAGGCTTGTACAGTGGACACTATGCATGATGGGAGCATCGCTTCATTACAGCGCTTCCCTTCTCACCCTGACACGCCCATCACTCTGGAACACACTCAGTCTGGACTCATCAGGTCACATGACCTTTCTCCATCACTCCAAAACCCTAGTCTGAAATCTAGTTTGTACAATCACAGCCTCTTAAGTATTCACATTTTTTTTTTTTTTGCAGAGGCAGTGTGTATAATGTATATAAAGATATGCACTGTGTAGTGATTATGCAATGAACAGTACCCAAATAAGAACCATAAAGTAGAAGTATGCAGTAAATAATCATGCTGTACACAGCTGTGCAGGATATGTGAACAAGCAAAATTAACTAAAAAAAACCCTGAATATTATATATTTTTATATTATAAATATAATATTTTACTGGACGTCTTGAAAGCTGTGCAACATCTTTTTCACTTCTGACCTTGCCTCTCAAGTTTTGGCTCTAATGACATCGTCATTGAATTCAATTCAAATAGAATTTTATTTGAATAGCATAGTATAGCACTTGTACAGTATTATGCAGCTTTCAATACTTCCAATTTAACAATTGTCATTCTCACAAAGCAGCTTTACACAGCTTTTCAAAAGAAAATTATGGAAATGTATATGAAATGTGAGTGCGTGTGAATCAGAATGATCAGATTGTTCCTGATGAACGAGTCGAGGGCGACGGTGCTGAGGGAAAAACTCCCTGAGATGGTAACAGGAAGAAACCTTGAGAGGAACCAGACTCAACAGGGAACCCATCCTCATCTGGGTGATAACGGAGAGCAGGGATTGATCTGCACTCATACTGTGTGTTAGGAGGCTGCAAGTTCAGTAGAACAGGAGACGTGTTGAAGTTCATATGGAGTCCAGTTGGTTATTGGAGACTCAGGTAGACTGTAGGAAACTCCAGTCCTGAACTATCGAGAGACTGCAGTCACGAGTCCTCAGAGAACAGCTGTCTGTATCAGCCGAGGACAGGAGCGTCTTCATGGTGAAGTGGAACCGTCCCCAGACACCACACGCGTCCCAGACAGACGACTCCATGTGACGAGATCTCCAACCAGAAGAGGGACACCAGGACGAGTCCAGAGAAAGAGGGGGTCTGGATCACTGGCAGCCCAGGAGCAGCATATGCAGCCTGACAGAGCGGTCATCGTCTTTGAGGAGAAGCTCTGTACTTCTAATCCTACACTTATTATTCAGGATTACCCATGTATTTTTATTACATATTTTTGTATCATCAGAAGAAATTCTTCAGATTTTTTTTTGTAAAGCTTGGGACCATGTAGTGGCTGGGTAGTATGGGAGAAGCATAAAGTTAAGGGTCATCTTTAAGGACCCAACAGGTCCTCTAATCAAAAACCTAGGGCCTTATATATAAAGTGTGTATATAGTGGAAGCTTTGATTACAAACATAATTCGTTCCAGAAGCGTGCTTATATTTAAAAAAACTCATAAATCAAATCATATTTTTCTATAAGAAATAATGGAAACTCAAATTATTTGTTCCACAGCCCCAAAAAATAAATACAGAAGAATAATTAATACAAAATATAAAATAAAAATAAAACAAATTAACCTGCACTTTGCCTTTAAAAAAAGTAGGGAACACACGGAAGACTAAGGGAGCACACAGATGGCTAAGGGAACACGCCAGAGGCGAGAGGGGGGCACGCTGGAGACGAGATCGGGACACGCTAGAGGTTAGGGAGACACACTAGCGGCTAGGGAGACACACCAGAGGCTGGGGAGACACACTTGCGGTTGGGAGGACACTATAGCGGCTAGGGAGACACACTTGCGGCTGGGGAGACACACTAGAGGCTGGGGAGACACACTAGAGGCTGGGGAGACACACTAGCGCCTGGGGAGACACACTTGCATCTTATACGGTTACCCTTGTGTTTACTCTTTACACACACATGCGCACACACAACAGAAACGCTGTTTTATCGGGAAAATAAACAAAAAATCTCTCTAATGATACACGACTGAGCGTAGACTAGCGGAATCACTGTTGTAAGGTAAAAATTAAACAAATTAACCTGCACTTTCCCTTTGAAAAGAATCGCAACAGAGCAGTGTTTCGGTGTAGAGCAGAGAGTGTGTGTGTGTGTGTGTGTGTGTGTGTGAAGGCGAAAGTAGGAGGGGTCTGTGTGTGTATGTGTGTATGTGAAAGGGGACGGTGTCCAATGATGCGTGTGCACACAGACACAAAGAGCAGGCTGATAGAGAGAGACAAAATGGATCTTTAACCTCTCTAATAAGACTTGCTTTTGCTTTACATGTTTTACACACGCACACGCATACAGGCACAAAATAAAAATTAGTTTTAAGCACACACATGTGGTGACAGTGTTGTAGTAAACAGCACATTATACCAGTGAGACACGCGCACTAAGACCCAGCAGGGGAGACGATTACCCACAATTCCACAGCGCAAGAGAGAGAAAAACCATTGGCTCAGTTGAGATCATGTGACGCTCGGCGTCAAAACAAGAAGGTAAGGGAACACCTAAACAACACAATGTAACTCCTAGTCAATCACACTTCTGTGAAATCAAACTGCCCATTTCGGAAACAACACTGATTAACAATCAATTTCACACGCTGTTCTGCAAATGGAAAGACAACAGGTGGAAATTATAGACAATTGCTTACAGCCCAACATTGTGCAGGACGTTTGGCATCTGCCAGAGAGCACCAAGATTCGCCACTGCCACCCTGTGCTCTTCACAGATGAAAACAGGTTCACACTGAGCACATGTGACAGACGTGACAGAGTCTGGAGACGCCCTGGAGAACATTCTGCTGCCTGCAGCATCCCTCAGCATGACCGGCTTGGTTGTGGGTCAGTAATGGTGTGGGGTGGCATTTCTTTGGAGAGCCGCACAGCCCTTCATGTGCTCGCCAGAGGTAGCCTGACTGCCATTAGGTACCAAGATTAAATCCTCAGACCCGTTGTGAGACCATATGCCGGTGCGGTTGGCCTTGGGTTCCTCCTAATGCAAGACAATGTTAAACCTGATGTGGCTGGAGTGTGGCAGCAGTTCCTGCAAGACGACGGCATTGATGCTATGGACTGGCCCACTCTTTCCCCAGACCTGAATCCAATTGAGCACATCTGGGACAACATGTTTCGTTCCATCCACCAACACCACGTTGCACCATATATATATATATATATATATATATATATATAGTCTTATGCAAAAGTTTAGGCACTCATTAAGAAATAGATTTTGATGATTTTTTTATTGAAAAGATGTTAACACAGTCTCTCTGGGAATGGAAAAAATGCACAATATTTTCAGCAGACATTGGTGCATAGTTGCTTTTTATGTAATAAATTGAACAAAGATAACAAATAAAAACAATAGTGTGGCACTGAAAGAATGGGCACCCTACATAACCTCCTCTGGCAGATATCACAGCTTGTAAACACTTTTTATAGCAGCTAAAAGTCTTTCAGTTCTTGTACTTGGGAT
The DNA here is from genome assembly GCA_003987875.1 of Clarias batrachus. Taxonomy (NCBI): domain Eukaryota; kingdom Metazoa; phylum Chordata; class Actinopteri; order Siluriformes; family Clariidae; genus Clarias; species Clarias batrachus. The sequence continues at coordinate 57,608 of QMIH01001930.1, forward strand.
TTTCTCCCATTCTTCCCTGCTAAAGGCTTCTAGTTCTGTAATATTCTCTGGTGGTCTTGCATGCACAACTCTTTTAAGATCTGCTCACAAATGTTCAATGATGTTTAAATCAGGGGACTGTGATGGCCGTTCCAAAACCTTCAGCTTGGAACCTCTTGAGGTTTTCCATAGTGGATTTCGAGGTGTGTTTAGGATCATTGTCCTGTTGTAGAAGCCATCCTCTTTTCAGCTTCAGCTTTTTTACAGATGCTGTGATGTTTGCTTCCAGAATTTGCTGGTATTTCGTGGAATCCATTCTTCCCTCCACCCGTGCAGTGTTTCCTGTGTCACTGGCTGCAACACAACCCCAAAGCATGATAGATCCACCCTCATGATTAATAGTTGGCGAGGTGTTCTGTTCATGAAATGCTGCTCATTTATTTCTCCAAACATGCCTTTGCTGATTGTGGACAAAGAGTTCTATTTTAACTTCATCAGTCCACAGCACTTCTCAGTCCACACATCAGGCTTCTGTAGACGTTCTGTTTCATACTTCTGACGTTGGATTTTATGATGGTGATGCAGGTGAGGTTTTCTTCTGCTGTCTCTTCCATGAAGGTCTTGTGGAACGCTGCACCACCACTCCTGAGTCTGCTGAATCTTCCTGCAGGTTTTTTGCAGTCAAATGGCGGTTTTGATTTGTCTTTCTGACCAGCATACGAGCAGTTCTCTCCCAGAGTTTTCTTGCTCTTCCAGATCTCATCTTGACCTCCACAGTTCCCCTGAACTTCCATCTCTTAATTACATTTCTCTCTGTGGAAACTGCAAGCTGACAACACTTTGCTATCTTCTTGTAGCTTCTCCTGCATTGTGGGCATCAATAACTTTCATTTTCAGAGTCTTACACAGCTGCTTAGAGGAACCCATGGTTGCCGAGTGTCCGCAAGTGTGTGCACAAGGTTTGAAGAGGCAAAGTATTTGTAAAGCTTTGAAATTGACATTTACTAATGACAGCTGTTGCCATGCATCAGATATAACGAGATCTGAAACCTTGTAAAAAGAATCTGAGACTCTGGAGCTCTTAGAGTGCCCAAACGTTTGCACAGTGCCATAATAATGTCAGGTCATATCCTCTGTACCTGCTCTCTCTCTCTGGAAGTTGTATCCTCTTCACCCGCTCTCTCTTGGTGAGGTTGTATCACCTATACTCTCTCTCTCTCTCTCTCTCTCTCTCTCTATATCCCCTAAATCTGCTCTCTCTTGGCGAGGTCATACCCTCTATCCCCACTCTCTCTCTGTGAGATTGTATTCGCTATACTGTACCTACGCTCTCTCTCTCTCTCTCTCTCTCTCTCTCATGAGGCCGTATCCCCCAAATTCGCTCTGTCTCGCTCTCCTGTTCACCCGTTCTCTTTTGGACTGGTGTTTAGTACATTATGTATGGCAGTGTGCAGAATGAGTATATGTATACAGCACACTTTTCACAGTATGGACTGTGGCAGCATGCAGCATATATGTAGCTGTACTATTCTGTTCACATCAGTCTAGATAAGCTGTAGTGCACACTGTACAGTGCCACACTGGCAGGATTGGGACATGACCTCAGTCTGTGTTATCCTACAAAGGCTGTGAAACTGTCGGTGACGCTACCAGACTGTTAATGAGAGAGAGAGAGACACACACACTTAGAGAGAGGGGAAAGAGAGAGAGAGTGGTTAGAGCAGTGAGGTAAGGCGACTCTCTGCGCTCGCGCGTCACAGCATGCCAGACCCGCGCGCTTCATATTCCTCCCTGTCTCAGCTAAGTAGCTGTCATTTACGCGTTAAGCGCGAAGACAGTTTATTATATATAAACAAGCTCTGTGTATGCGTGTGTGTGTGTGTGTGTGTGTGTGTGTGTGTGTGTGCGTGTGTGTGTGTGTGTGTGCATGGCTGCGTGCAGGAGCTTGTTGTTCTCCTTGCTGTCAGCTCCTTTTCTTGATGATGTCTCGAGTGTTTTGGACTCTCTGTCTCTGAGTGTGTGTGTGTGATGTGTGTGTATGTGTGTGTGTGTGTGTGTGTGTGTGCGTGCTTGACGCGCCGGCGCCACTCAGCCGCTCTCTCTGGCGCATGCAGAATAGAACGCGAGCTCGCAGAAACAGTAACCCTTTCAGCGCTCGTGCACACTCCCAACCTTGCACTAGCATGTGAAAGCCAATCCGGCACACACACACACACACACACACACACACACAC
>QMIH01001930.1:125810-139698 GCA_003987875.1 Clarias batrachus
ACTGCATATTGTACTATGTATGAAATAAACTTTGACTTTGAATTTGTAAATTTGTATGTATCTTGAGTACAATATAAATATTGTATAGACGGTATAGACGATGAGTAAGTAAACATGAAGACTTAATGCCCTTGCAGAAAACTTTGTGTACCATTAAAATCTGGCACACATGGCTGAATGTGAAAGTGAGATGTTTAAGGTTTGGTTAAAGGCTTTGAATGTAAAGAGTGACCATACACTCCTTCTTTTTGTGGGCAGCAATATCCAGAGCGCTCCACATCTAGAGAGGTGTTTGAGAGTCACCAGTCCAAAAGCACTGCTGTAAGTCAAACTGCGTGTAAACAAAGTGTAACGTTACTGAGATTCATTTGTTTAATGACTAGTTAATATTATTATATTATATTATAATGTTATTCGCTACCATAGTCAAAACAGACAGGACCAATTCAATTACAGTACAGCCATAACAATAAAATATAGAACATTTATTAAGGGTTCCAGGCCATTTTGTACTTTTGTACTCGGCCCCCCTAAAAATTCGCCATGAACTTTACACAGATCGCTGTTCGCCCGCATCCCCTTTAAATTTCATAAGAAAACGGCGGCTAAACCCCCTCAACTGAACATCCTAGAGACGCCCCTGGTCCACTGTCTACAGGTGTGTGTTGAAGGTTTAAGATAGACTAATAATGTTTGTGGTGTTTGACTGCCCTCTGCTGCCGGTTAAAGGAACTGTCGCTATCGGCATAGATTTTTCTCAAACGTTTACACAAACGGGTCAGCAACAGGCTTGCCTCTTTCAGTGGCGGTCCGAGGAGGGTCAAACTGGATTCAGAAAGTTCTGTGAGGGTGCAGGTTTTCATTGCACCCGAGCAGAAGCCAGTGTGACCCTCCTGCTCCAACGAATCAGCGTATCATTCCTATGCAGCAATTCAATTCAGTTAAAATTCAGTTGTATAGCACTTTAACAATTGACGCGCCGTGCCACGAAATTTCACAAGCAACATTCAGGAATTTAAATACATGTGTTGTGCTTCACTGAATATCCACCAGATGGCGCATGGAAGGACTTTATCTAAAAACCAGACCAAGTACAACAAGGAATAGCATTTCAGTGAAAGTTTCACGGAGCTCCAGATGGCCAGTTCATCACTGCTCAAGACTTTCGACATAATCTACCAGGTTTGTTTATTCTCCAGAGAAAGTAAATACAACTGTCCATACAGTAAATAAAAAGACAAGTATCAAAATCCAACTACTCTAATTTCATTGGATTTAATTTAAAGATGTCCGCGCATGTGTGCAAAAAGACGAAGTACAACAAAGAATACAAAAGTGTGTAATTATTGATAAAGTTAACCTAAAACAATATTGTTTCCAATGCTGAAGCAAACATGATTTTGTTTTACAATAAACAAAAAAGTAAAAAGTTACTGTAATCCCTCTTCTCACCTTTCATTCACAATAGGTGTGAAGTTATCAAACCGCTTTCACTGATGGGGGAATCGGCAGAATTGAGGGGTTTAAAAAGAATGAACAAGACCGAGCAGACGTCTCTGTCTAAAATGTATTTCACCAGCAAAACATAAACAGAAATAGAAATAAAATGTTTAATGGTATCTTCATGGTATCAGACTTCATAGTTGGATTTGATCCTTTGAGTGTAATTCATACATTTACTGAATATATTCACATTTTGTAAAATAACGAAACCCGTTTCCTCCTTAGACCGTTTGTCCGCATCACTGAAGCTCAGCGCGTCTACTTTCCTTGTTTTAATCTGTAATATATAAGTGAAATACATTTAGCGTATATGTGTGTAAATATTCCTTTTTATTTATGGACAGGTGTATTACAAAGTGAAGACCTGTTGTTCAGTTGTTCCTTACATGGTGTATCTGCGCGTCTCATACCGTAGGTATGTGTGTGTGTGTGTGTGTGTGTGTAACTGTTGATAAGTGTATGTTGTCAAAGTATTTGTGGAAATGTAATTAGGAGGAAAATGTAAATGAAGGATGTCTTGAAACATAATGCAGTAACTCTTTATTTATTTGAACTCAGTAAAGGTGTTAATGTTTTGTACATTCCTTTATTCATCCTTTCTGTTTGTGTTTAGGTTTCACTGTTTTCTATATAAAACGTCTGGACAACAATGATCCCGGAAGCGTTATTAAGTATTAAATAAGGAAAAAACACAATTTTGTTTACATTTTTTTTTTACATTTTTTGAATTACTTGATATAATTGTGTGTGTGTGTGTGTGTGTGTGTGTGTGTGTGTATATATATATATATATATAGTTGCATTTCTTTGGCAGTATGTCTGCACTTAATCGATAAACCGCGTTTATCATCTTTTGATCAAAACGTATCAAAAGGTAAAGTAAAGTGTAAAGTAACATGTGATCCGCGAGTTTGAAATGAATTATAGATTAATTTTAAAGCACGATTTGGGGCATCTCATTTCATTATTATAAACATCATTTATGAATTACACTCGAACAGGCGGTAGAGCTCTGATTAGACTACGTACAGGAGGCTCAACATCCCGGAGCCCAAACCTCATTTAAATAAAAAAATAATAAATTAACAAATATTGTAAGTGAACATCAGTAGCACAAGTTTAGAAAAAAAATATTTAGACTCTAAAAAAAATTTCGGCATCTATTTAAGGTGTTCCAGCTGGCACTGTTCTTATATTGCTCTTTGTCAGGGGAAATGGTTCAGCGACAACCCCGCAAAATTCCACACACTGTAAACATGTACTGTACATCTGTATGAGTAAACCGAGATGACCACCCGCGTGAAAATGGAGAATTCAGGGAAAGACTCCCCGCGAGAGGTTTTGTCCGGAACACTGAGCTTCTACAGATTCTAAAACTGACATTGTTACTGTTTTTAATACCTGCAGTGGAAGAGTCTGAGCATTTATTTACCTTAAGCTGTGTTGTGTTGTTTTTAATCACTCTAAACACAACCTATGATTTCACACATGCTATTTTACAAATGGAAGATTTTTCATGTTACACTCTAAAACCTGCTGGTTTAAATGGTAAAGTGCTGGTTATTTTAACTGTTACTGGTTACTCTTATAACCACTGCAGAGACAGTTAATGAGCGGGAGTTTTCACTACTACTACTAATGATAATAATACTGAATGGAGAAAGCGCAGTTAAATAAGCAGGAGAGGAGAAAATGAAGAATAAATACATATCAGTATTTAAAGTTTGAGCTCGACACGTTTATGAGCTCTGTCGCTTGACAACCATACACAAATTGAAACGCTCCTAGACGCATCTTTAAATTTTGATGGCCAGTTTTCTAGTTGACCTGCTTTAGCCTTGGCTTAGTAGGATCCAGGCACACGAAGGGGACGTACGGTGAGAGTCAGATGCCTTTGAACCTAAGAATTCACGTTTCACCAATATGTTACATTTCTAAGTTATCTCAAGTCAAGTCAAGTCAATTTTATTTATATAGCGCTTTTAGCAATTGACATTGTCACAAAGCAGCTTTACACAATAAAAAGAAGTAAGTTTTTATGCAATGTGTGTGAATCAAAATGATAAGATTGTCCCTGATGAGCAAGCCGAGGGCGACGGTGGCAAGGAAAAACTCCCTGAGATGGTAATAGGAAGAAACCTTGAGAGGAACCAGACTCAACAGGGAACCCATCCTCATCTGGGTGATAACGGAGAGCAGGGATTGATCAGCATAATAATGTGTACTGGAAGTTCAGTGTAACAGGAGATGTGTTAAAATTAAAATTAAAAGGAGTCCAGTTTGAATCTGAGGCTCAGGTAGACAACTGAAGTCCCAGGTCCTCAGAGCATCAATCGATGATAGGACAGTCTTAATGGAAACCATCTCCAGCCACCATACGAATCCAAGAGTTATCTGCTTTGTGACTTTCACAGGTACAAATCCAGAACAGTAGCAGTAGTCAAGCTAGAAGAGAAAACTGAGAAAAAGAAAGTGTGGGTTTCTTCCCAGGATCAGAACACTTAACAGGGTTGACAGAGTGGTGTGTGTGTTATTAGGTCAATACAACAGGGTGCTTGGTTTTGTTGTTTTAAGGGAAAAACAAGCCGCTAAGTTCCCTTTGGGGTTTTACTAACTGGAAGGGCTGATACGCTTATACACTAGGCTAAGTGATGAGCTGGGTTGATTAAATCAGAGAGCGGTGGTCCCACCATGTGAGTGCACTAGGTGAGCTCCTGTAATATGAATTGCAAGGTCAATGAGTGAATCCAAAGTTAACTGCTGCTCTCTGCATGCTAGTTCCCTGAGAACATTCGTGTTCAAATCTTGGTGAAAAGTTGCCTTGAGAGCCGGTTTGTTCCCACCGCTTCCTGCTGCAATGATCCGAAACTTCAGTGCATAGTCGAAAACTCTACGTGCACCTTGGGATAAGGGGAATAATCTTTCTCCTGCCTCATTTCCATCTGGAGCATGATCGAAAAATCCTCCTGAATTGTGCTATGAAATGTTCATAATCAGAATAATTAGAAGTTGATCCTTTTCCTTGAACCAGGCTTACACTGCGTTTACACCATACCTATCTATCGCCGCTCTTGGCCGCTCTGACGTAGACCGAATGCCTTTCTTGTATTTAAAGGCCGCAAAGCAATCAAGCTTGTTGATCTTGTGGAGACCAAAATGTGTAGTAGAAAACCACTGCACAGGTCCAGCACTCCTGCACAGTTCTCTGGGAGTGTGGTCGTGGGTGGTTTGTGCAGGGTATCAGTTATGATTTGTGAGAGCTGCTGTATTTTGGCATTGATTTGTGTTAGTCTCTGTTCGTGTTCCTCCAGTAGTTGTTCCCGAGTTCTATCTGCTTGAAGCCCCTTGGGACACACTGCATCCATGATAATGGCGAAGTATTCGGTTACGGATGAGGGTGGAGACGGATGCACATACGTGTAACAGCAGAGGTTTATTGCTGAACTCCAACAAACATTTCCAAACCGGTAATCCAAAAGGCAAGGTCAAAAAACAGGCAAGAATATCCAAAATACAAATCAAAGGCTTGGTAAATGTAGACGGGAAGGTACTGAATAATACTTCACACTGTTGCAGTGCTTTCGAGTTGCTTTTGTAATTGTGGGAAATGAGGAACAGGTGAGTTCAATCAGATCTCCGGGGAACAAGACCGTGTGCATGCCTGTTTGGTGTTGTAGTTTCTGGCGGCCATATTTGTATTCCGTGATGCATGCTGGGAAATGGAGTTTGAGACCTGTTCCTCTGGTTCTCTCACAAAAAGAAGCAAGGTGAGAAGAAAGGTATTTTTAACAAATCCTGTGTCATGATCACTCTGCAACTTCAATGAAGAACGCACACACATTTAAATTGGATAGCACAAAGACAATTAGACCTGGTGTGGTACTGTGACCTGTTACTTATAACAAACTTAATAAAAGACAAAATAATCATTGTTTATTGTGTGTGTGCGCAAGGCTTGCTTTTTGCTCTGACATGCACTGTTAACTGTGGGACCTTATATAGACATGCAGTGGAACCTTGGATTATGAGCATAATTCGTTCCAGAAGCGGGCTTGTATTCCAAAACACGCATAAACCAAATAGAATTTTCCCATAAGAAATAATGAAAACTAAAATTATTCATTCTACAGCCCAAAAAAAATACATAAAAATAATTGATACAATATATGAAGTAAAAATAAAACAAATTAACTGTCACGGCGTGCGCCTGTGATGGGCGTGCACCCAATTCTATTATCGCCCCTCGCTCACTTCGTAGGCTCCCTAAGTAGGTGGCACCCTTTCTGCAGGTGTGCGAAGGGACGGGGCCGCCTTTGCGGGCCGGCTGGCAGTGATTAATGTTAATAGGACCTCGGGCTTGCTCCGCATTATAAAAGCAAGGCGCAGAGTTTAGTCCGGGGTCCGAGAAGAGCGTAACGCGGTGGAGCTCGAGAGTGGCATGGGAGTGGGGAAATGGAACGTGCCCCAGAGACTTAAAAAGGACATTGGATTTCCGCCCTTTGATCTCTGCACGAGCTCCCACGGCATTCTACGTTCCCGCGTCGAGCCCGCCTTCGCGTCCCCGCCGCCGAAGAGGAAAAGGCCGCGAGGAGGACAGCGTTAAGGTCGCCGATCTCAGCCGGGAAAGCCGCCCAGCCGACGGACATCCGAGCGAGACTCCCGCCTGAGGCCGCGCCCACAGAGAGCTGGGAGTGGCCAGGCCGGCCATCGACAGCGGGGAGGAACCGAGAGGGAGCGTGCAGGAGTGCTGCCTCGCGTGCTCCGTTCGGCCACTCCGCCCACCGCCGCCAGCCGCGTGCCCGCATGCCAGCCGGGCACTGCCTCGGACCACGCACATGCACACTTCATTCCTTCCCTTTCTCTCCGTCCTCCCTCCTTTTACCCTTTCCTTCCCCTATTTATTCCCAATAAATTATCCTTTTCCTCTAAGATCTCGCCTCGTGTCTGTGTTTCATGGTGCCGCCCGTGCAACTTTGTGTCGGACCCGTTACATTAACCTGCACTTAATATTTTAAAAAAGTAAAAATAAATCCAGACAGATAAGTGTTTCCGTTTGTGCGCGCAGGCGTCGTGTATTTGTATGGGTGGGTGTCAAATTACGCATGCGCACACATATAAAGTACACATGAGTATACATGAGTAAAGTGTGTGTGTGTGTGTGTGTGTGTGTGGGGCACAGTGTCAAATTACGTGCACGCTCACACACAGAAGAGAGAGGGAGATGTTGATTATACCAGTAAGAGATGAGCACTAAGACGCAGCAGGGGAGACGATTACCCATAATTCCTGCAGCGCAAGAGAGAAAAATCATTGGCTCAGTTGTGATCACTTGCCGCTCGGTGTCAAAATAAGAGTCGCATGCTCGTAATCTAATACTTGCTCGGTTTCCAATTAAAAATGTATTAAAAATCTTTGCTCGGTTTGCGGAACACTCGTAAACCACGTTACTCGCAATCCAAGGTTCCACTGTACATGTGCCTTTTTGAAATTTCCAATCAACTGAATTTACCACTGGTGGACTCCAACCAAGTTCTAGAAACATCTCGAGGGTGACCAGTGGATACAGGATGCATCTGAGCTCAATTTTCAGTGTCGTTGCAAAGGCTGGGAATACTTATGCACATGTGATTTTTTCATTTTTATATGTAATACCTTTTCAAAAAATTCAAACAAACTTTTTTCGCCTTGTCATTATGAGGTATTGTTTGTAAAAAATTTTGAGGAAAACAATGAATTTAATTTATTTTGGAATAAGACTGTAACATAACAAAATGTGGAAAAAGTTGAGTGAAATATCAGTTTTAGAGAGTAATCATTTTGTTGGGAAGAACTTCTTATTGCAGTCACCCATAACATCCAGTGACAAAAAAGCCAAACTTTTAGGACAATAGAATGTTTACATGCTAAAACACAATGTAGCTATGGCTTAGTTAATAAGAAAAAAAAACTGTACGAAAGCTGCATATTGTAATCTGACCTTTTCAAGAGACAAAGAGAGAGAGAGAGAGAGAGAGAGAGAGAGAGAGAGAGAGAGCACTTTTGATTTCAGAGCAACACAGAGTGTGGAAAGGAGGTGAAGGTACGGGAACGGGTGGAGAAAAGTGCAGGTGTGTTGTGTGATAGATAGATAAATAGATAAATAGAATTTTCATTTATAATTAAGAAAGAATGAAGGAAGGAAATATGTCATAGTATATAGTATCATTTACTATGAAATTGTAGTGGAGTAAAAGTTGCACAAACAGAAACACCTAAATAAAGGACCCCATAACTGACCACCACTGATTATGAACAAAATATTATACTTTCTACTCCACTACATACTATGACATCTTTTCTTCTTTCATACTCATGAACGAAAAAAAAAAAAAAAAAAAATCATTGAAGTGAGCTGAAAGTACGATATTGTCCTATGAAATGTAGTGGAGTAAAAGCAAAAAGTTGGCCAGAAAAGAAACACCTAAGTAAAGCATTTCATTATTGTCTACTACTGATTATGAGTAATGTGGACTTTTCTTACATGTTAGCTACAGCAGCTTAGTATCTGCAAAACATTTCAGTAAATTCACGAGCACTCGTTTTCTTCCCCAATGATATTTGCTTTTTCATCACTGTGAAACACCTGTCCACCTGGATTCTCTCTCCATTTCACTGTAATATTCTCTGCAATCCCATGATCCATCAGTCTTTGCTCTATCTAATAAACAGAAGAAGACGACTGTTATTAAAAATGTGTAAATAAAATGAGTGTTATAAAACAGCCACAGGTGCTGGTTGCGGTCATTGGAAGGAGAATGGTATTAATGGTATTAATGGTATTAATGGAATCGTACAGAGAATTAGACGAACCTGCTGAAGTGTGGCCTCCTTCAATGCAGGATCATTCACATCTTGATTGGATTGCACCTTTACCCTTAGGATTTGTCGTCGTCCTGTGTTTACTAAATACAGAAATTAAAAGATGCAATCGAACATGCACATGGACACACAATGAAAATCGCATAAACTTAAATTTGTATAAATATGAGACTGCATAAAACCTCATCTCACACGAGTAACAGAAGAAAGGCATCGTGTTTGTGCACTGTGCATCAACAGCACGACCGCTACTGAAATAACCACAGTTTTGGTTCCCCAGGGCATTGTTAGGTCTTCCAGTCATCCAGCTGATGGTAGAGAAGCTGGTTTCATCCACCCACTTCCATGTGTCTCTGAACAGACCAAACCAAGTGTAGCCAGAGACTAGTTTCATTATCATTGAGTTTTCTGTCGCATTTCTAGCACTGGCCAGATCTGTATAATAAAATCTGCAATAACTCTGAGCTCCAAGCCATGGCAATGCTTTAGAGATGTAAACGTAGCTGCTGTTCCCAGTTTTATTGCCTGTAAAAAAAAAAACATGATTACCATACATGTTAATTAAATAAATAAATTGTCTTTTGAATACATTTACTAGGTTACAAAATACAGTGGAACTTTGGATTGCGAGTAACCTGGTTTGTGATCGTTCTACAAGACGAGCAAATATTGTTAATAATTTTTACACAGACGAGTCCTGATATATCATGTGGCCTGCACGCGCTTCTTGTTTTGATGCCGAGAGTAACGTGATAACAACTGAGCCAATGTTTTTTCTCCAAAATGTCTTTTATTTTGTGTTTGTATGTGTGTGTGCTTGTGCGGTGGTAGTGATGTGTGTATATTTGCGTGGCGGGGCATTGGAGCTGCCCATGTATATATGTGTGTGTGTGTATGTGTGTGTGTGTGCATGCTCAGGTGGGGAGGTTATGAGTGTGTGTGTGTTTATATTTTGTATTAACTATATTTATAGGAATATTTTTGTGTGGTTGAATGAATCATCTGAGTTTTCATCATTTCTTATGAGGGAAATTTGATTTGATATGCAAGTGTTTTGATATACAAGCAGACTTAATGAATTAATGCTCACAATCCAAAGTTTTGTAATTATAAAACTAAGAACAGCAGGCTACCATTTGCTAAGTGCACTAAATCTCTAAATTTGTAATAATAATTAGATTTTGTGTTGTGTCTATGATTTTGGTTTAAAGCACATTTAATTTTAATTACAACATAGAGAGGACACAATCTAGAATGTTTTATTAAGAGAACCCCCACCCATACAAAATTCAATAAAAGCCTTTTACCATCAAAGCACACAAAGGGTAATGCAGATGGACATGTAAAATCATTCCAATTGGATGAAGTTATCACACCACATGATTCTTGTCCAGAGAAGTTGTTGGGCTCGCCTGGTGTCCATGGTCTCAAACTTCCAACTGACTCATTACCCATGGACCAGCGCCAGTTGTTGGCATCATTGTACATTCCAATCCAAGCGCTAGCATTGAAGCGTAGTCTCTTTGCTTCATTCTGAAGATGAACAATGTTGTCATTACTTTCGATGACCGCCAGATCCATGTGTTCAGCTTGGCAGTAAGCCTGAGCATTACTCCATGTTTTCCCCTGCTGGATCAGGTAGTATTTACGGGAGACACATGAGACAAGGGGGAAAATTCCTGTGGAGAAGAGGTTTAAATGTTTTGTTGTTCAAGGTTAGCATTTCAATGAGAAATTGTCAATTAAATTAGAACTTTTAAGTAAAATGGGTCTAAATGCATCTCACAAAAGACTTTGCTGTGGTCTCTCTCTCTCTCTCTCTCTCACACACACACACACACACACACACACACACACACACACACACACACACACACACTTCCATACCTGTCAAAAATAGAAGAATGAACATATGCTGCTCCATCACTGGGTTGTTAAGAAACTTGCTATGATAAAAGAGATATAAAATTCAATTCCTTCCCCCAAATCAATACATAAAATCAATCAATAAAGTAATTTATGACTAATTAATCCTTTCTTAAATAGTGTCAATTAAAATGTGAAATCAGTGTCACTGCCATGACAGATAATAACAGCAAAATAACACATTAAGGTACAAACAGAGGTGGGTAGAGGAGCCAAAAATTTTAGTAAGAGCAGCTGTACTTCAAAATAATATTACTCAAGTAGAAGTAAAAAGTCATCATCCAAAATATTACTCAAGTAAGAGTAACCGTTTCAATCGCGATGTCCGATTTATTATTATTTTTAGAAATTATATTAATCATATATTAGTGTGTGTGTGTGTGTGTGTGTGTGTGTGTGTGTGTGTATACTGTATATGAAGTGTGTGTCTGTTTTGGCAGACAGAGAAGACTCAACTCAACTCATTTTTATTTGTATAGCATTTTAACAACAAGAACGCTCCAAAGTGCTTCACATAAATAATAAAATATGTGTGTGTGTGTGTGTGTGTGTGTGTGTGTGTGTGTGTGTGTGTGTGTGTGTGTGTGCAGTATTCACAGAGGTGTAGTTCATCTTAATGACGTGTTTAATTTGTTTTTTCGCGGAGACTGAGACGGCTGAAAGCGCACCGTGTTTATTTTCTTTATTTTACAAAAGCACAACGTTTTGTGGATATTGTACGTGTTCATCAATAAAAGTAGTAAAAACCCTTTACAGTTTCAAATGATGTAATACACTTATGTGTAAGATCAGAAACGACAGAGCATTTTAAATTCTTTTCATGGGAAAGAAAAAAATGCAGACGGCTCCGCCGACTCCTAAGGGATTTAAAACACGTCTCCTGTTCTACTGAACTTCTAATCTCTCACAGTATGAGTGCAGATCAATCCCTGCTCTCCGTTATCACCCAGATGAGGATGGGTTCCCTGGTGAGTCTGGTTCCTCTCAAGGTTTCTTCCTATTACCATCTCAGGGAGTTTTTCCCTCAGCACCGTCGCCCTCGACTCGTTCATCAGGGACCATCTGATCATTCTGACTCACACACACACATCTCACACACACTTAAATCATTAATTTGATTGTGTAAAGCTGATTTGTGACAATGACAATTGTTAAAAGCGCTATAGAAATAAAATTGAACGGAATTGAATATAAATTAAACCTGAATTTAACTGAATGATGAAAAGATTTTTCAGTATAATGGATGCAACACTGGAATCATAAATGCTAAACTATTAATTAACTGTTTAAATGTTAAATTAATAAAATTAATTTTAATGTCCCAGCTGAACATTTTTGATTATTAGGACTTGGAGTACAGTTGGTGAAAAACAACTTTATATCTTTTAACTATATCTCCTAATGTTTTTATATAAAGAACCTTATGACTTTAAACTTAGAAAGATAAAGTGTGATAAAGAGTGGTGTTACACAATTAAAGTATTTGATGTAACAGTTTTTATGATTTTTATGCTGGAATCTGTTTGTAAAATGTTGATCTGTAGGTCTTTTTAACATTAAAATCACTTGTAAAGTATAAGTAGTAGCTGTCTGCACATTCCTGCTTTAATTTTAATTTAATTTTCCCAAAAATGCTGAAAGTAATTCTAATCATGTCAAGCTCTGTACACCGTTTCACCGTAATAACTGACATAACTGAACTCAAAGTAAAATATTTAGTCATACCTGAAATGCAAAAAGACAAACTCAGAAGTGTTGCTTTTATAGATCTCAAAGTCTTCCAAAACATTTTATAGTCTCTGATAAAACAGAAATTCTGTGAATCTTCTTTAAGTCATGATGACTTAATGTAAACCACCTCCTCCTACTTTCCCTGCTTTACAAAACAGAGAGTAGGGAAATCTGAAATGGACAGCGCAGCACCACAACAGCAAAATGAAAAACTAGAAAAATGTTTATCAGGTTGTTTTTAGTGTGCAAGTAGAATTACTTTTGGTTATTAAAATTATATACAGTAGCACAAAGACAAGCTCATCATACTGACTACAGGAACTGGACAACTATAGAAACAGTCTAAATATGGCAGGTTTGGGAATATGAAGCACTGTTGAAAGGTAGATTTTTAACGACAGGGTTAACACTGAAACAAATCGAACATAACTAGGTTAAAAACTTTGTTTCATGAATCTTCACCAATTAGCACATTAACCAAAAGTCGAGAAATATTTATGGCTACTTTGCAAAATTATTCAAAAATTAAAGCCAGTAAGACTGTAATCGCATCCGATGGAGATGTTTTGTGAAGAAAGTATGAATTTTCCAAATTAATCCACACGTACAAGAAAAGAAAACCACCAATGACCCTGATACAAAAGTGCAGCCAGCCAAACCATGAATGACAAATTTAAAACCTGCGAAAAATGGCTGAGCAAGTGAGAACTACTTAATCACAAAAGCAGTGTGTACAGTACGTCCAGACCTGTAGGTTAATGGGAAGAACCTCGGAGTACAAAGAGAAATAATTTGTTAATGACCTAAGATGTGATTTCTCTACTAAGTTACAGTAGAGTTCATAACTTCCCTTCTGTTTAGACAGATCACTTGATCAAAGTTAATACTAGAACAAGAATGAGGTAGGAGAAGAATTTCCATTTAGCAAACAGCCACAGAGCTGCAGAATACAGCAGCCATAATGACATTTTAGTTCATCAGCAGCTTCTGCATCAGGTAAGTAGAGCAAAAGAAGCAAGGTGAGAGGAAAGGTATTTCTAACAAATAAATAATAAATATTTTTAATGGTCACTCTGCAAGTTCAATGAAGAATGCGCACACATTTAAATCGAATAGCACGAATACAATTAGACATGGTGTGGTACTGGGACACATTACTTATAACAAACTTAATAAAAGACTAAATAATCATTGTTTATTGTGTGTGTGTGTGTGTGTGTGTGTGTGTGTGCGCACAAGGCTTGGTTAGTGCCCTGACATGCACTGTTAACTGTGGGATCTTATATAGACATACATGTGCCTATAGACATACATGTCCAATCAACTGAATTTACCACTGGTGGACTCCAACCAAGTTGTAGAAACATCTCGAGGGTGACCAGTGGAAACAGGATGCATCTGAGCTCAATTTTCAGTGTCGCGGCAAAGGCTGGGAATATTTATGCATATGTGATTTTTTCATTTTTATATGTAATACCTTTTTAAAAAATTCAAACAAACTTCTTTCGTCTTGTCATTATGAGGTATTGTTTGTAAAATTTAGAGGAAAATAATGAATGTAATTTATTTTGGAATAAGACTGTAACATAACAAAATGTGGAAAAAGTAAAGTGAAATATCAGTTTTAGAGAGTAATCATTTTGTTGCTAATGAATATGCTGTTGTTTCTAATGCCATACCCTCTGGGGTGCGTTTACTATTACAAGGCTCTACATTTCCTTGGCCATGCTCTTATTCYTTGAAAYTAACTGACACAGTGGTYGGAGGAGTTTGCTTCTCTGCAGAGCAACGGAAAAGAAATGATAAAATCAGAGCCCTCTTCCAGAGAGACGTCATTACAGTTCCTTATGTGATATCATACTGGAATGGT